>JAXGGA010017648.1:0-23795 GCA_038373865.1 Uloborus plumipes | reverse complement strand
GCTCATTTTGGGGAAATTCAAACCCTTTTTTGGACCGTCCCTAAAAAGGGACGCTAGGCATTAATGGGTTAATGTGAGGTTCGGGGGGGGGGGGGGTAGGCTTTAATGTAATATTATTTACCGTAGCTATACGGTAAATCTTATATTAATCGCAAAATTTATTCTTGTTTTCTTCTTTTTTTTGCTTTAAACAAATATTTTTAAACAACGGATTAACTATTGGGATTTTCCAAATTTCTTCAGTACTCTATTTGCAAAGAAATCTATTAATAAATTAATCTCTACGAGGAAGATTTCCGTATATTTAAATTTCTAATATATTGTTTTCCCTTTGTAAAGTGCTATTATTTCTATCCGTCACTACCAAAGATTAAAAACTACTTTTTAGTTCTCATAATCAGGAACAAATTCAATTTCGAAATGTCATGCATGACGCTTGCTGAACTAACGCTTTATAGCATACAGGTAAATTAAAACCTACTGTCTAATCTTTTATCCTAAAACCTTCCTCGCATTTGCGCATGCCTGAGGTCTCTTCAGATTTTCTCAAAATAGGGGGGAAATGCGAAGTAACATTCAACAGGAAGTAAGAAGCGAAAACACCGGCAAGTGCGTCTCCTTATCCTATCACCCCTTTTTCAAATGGAAGCGATCGTGACTGCCAGGCGCACGATACGCAGACAGACAGTAATAAGAAACATTTTTGCATTTGAATTTTTAAAATGCGAATTTACGGACAACTCTCTCTGAGCTATACGTATTTAAATTATTCACATCATAGAGAGAGAGAGAGAGAGAAGAGAGAGATTTCTTTGAAGAGCTTTTTTTTAAAGAAAACATTAAACATAAGTTGAAAATTAGTTTATGTCGGCAAGTAGTGAAATTTTTCATGTATAAGTTTTGTAAGCAGTAATGTTGGTTTGTGTGGGGTAAAAAGTGAATGGTGTGGAAGATAAAAAATGCTTTCAAAATAAAATTCGGTTTAGAAAAAGGTTAAGATTTTTCTACACTGCAAAACATAGATGCTGTGATTACAGTATAATACAGCTAATTTTATAGTAATTTTGCAGTAATAAACTGTAAAATTGCTAATTTTACAGTGGTAGATTGTAAATTGCTAATTTTACAGTAATAGACTGTAAAAACTGTTTATGTTCTGCTGTGCATGGAAGAAGATAAAAAATGCTTTTAACCCATTAATGCCTAGCGTCCCTTTTTAGGGACGGTCCAAAAAAGGGTCTGAATTTCTCCAAAATGAACATTTCAACCAAATAATAGTGTTCAATTAGTATCTTGGTATTGTTTCGATTCGTTATTAACAGATTGCAACACATAACCATTGTAAAGTGTGTTCTGTAGCAGTTTTGATAAGATCTTTATCAAAACTGACATCGTTCACAATCTCAAGAAAAAAAAAGCTGTTTTCAAAGTTATTCCCAGCTTCCTAGTTTATGTCAATTTCTGATTTTATTTCTTCTTATAAAATGTCTTTTTAAATATTCTATCGTAGGCAGAAAAAAATTTTAGTAAAAAAAGTATGTTCCCTCTGGGGTCTATCGTAACTTTTAAAGGACGATTTTTCTTTCCTTAATAAAAAAAAAATATTTTTACATAATATTTTTTTATTATTTTTCCTGTCCATTAAACAGTTTGTAACCAGTATACAAAATATCTTTGGAAAAAAAATGTGAGGCATTAATGGGTTAAAATCAAATTCGAATTCGAAAAGGGTTAAGATTATTCCACGTAAAGCAAAAACTTTTAACTGATTCTAAATTACATCAAACGCTAGGCATGCAACAGCCCACACTCCACGACAAAACAATGAGGATTCATGGATAAAGTTCGTTATTTTCCGGTGGATAGTTCCCATACTTCACTTGCAATAGAGCAGTTCGAAATTGCTCTGTTTACGGAATAACGTTTCTTACAGAATGGCATCTAGAGTGCAATTTGTTGCTTTCTGAAGTTCTCTTCGTGAATTTTCGCGTGGAGTTTTGAACTTTTTTTGCACGAACCTGAGTAAATAGCATTCCACCAACGCTCAAAATACGATGGTGCAATGGGGAATAGAAAACGCGAAGCATTATCCCATTTGTGTTAGTGAAAATAGGAGTGTAATTATTTATTTATGAGTAGCAATTGAAAAATATCTCCATATATTATTTCTCTAAGCCGAATCCTATACCCGGTCGAAACTCGCTCATTTCTTTATCGAATTGCAAGAAAATTTATGATTTTGAAGCTTATCCCGCGGGCTATTGACGAAAATTAGACCCACCCTCTAAAAAGTGTCGGTTCGTTTTTTATTCGAACTTCAATTTTTGGGCACAAAATTGACTCTATCTAGCGAAATAATTGTCGTATCGTCTCCATTTTGATTTCATTCGAAAGATTAAAAAAAATGCGTTCTTTAGAACGTTTCTCCGCTAGCGCCGCGTAACGAGAATCTCGAAAATCCACGTTTAAGCGACTTATAAGCGATTGAAGTTTGAAAAAGTTAAATTTTTTGCTCAAACGTTAAAATCGTTACATTGTTGTTCAAATCAATTTTAAATGCGACATTTCAAGCCAAGGCTTAGCTCGGTAAACCTTTATTGTAACTTTTATTGTTTCAAAATACTATGGTAGTTTTGAGATAACGTTAGTATTTAGTTTAGTAGTAGCCTTGGGTATTTGATTTTAATATAGGGTATCACTTTTGTAGTAATTGTAAAAGTGAACGTGTCTTTGATCTCTTTGAAAAGTTGTCAGAACGACGGCAGTAGATGGCGATGTTGTGCAAATGAAGCCAATAAAAAATGTCGTATTAAATTTTAAGTTTAGAGGGTTTTTTTTTTCTTTGCGGAATTCCGCACGGGTCACCTAGCAGAAATTATTTAGAAGCAGGATGAATTATTTACTTCAGTGGTTCTCAACCTTTTTGCAGCTACCGCCCCCTTTAGAAATGAAAATGTTTTCAACGCCCCCTTTGCATACGGACGTGAAACTGAAAGAGGGATAGGAGGTAAAGTAGTTTTTTTGACAGGTTTAACTCCATAATTTTGCCCAAATAGAGTGTTAAAAATATCTATAGAGTAAAAAAACTTATGCTACAAAAGTTTTTATAAACAAAAAAAATTTCAAAAAAGTGGACAATTTTTTTGCTCCAAAAACCATCGTCAAAGAATTAACTAAGTACCTAGAATGGTTCCATTAAATTAGTGACCCATTTTGAACGTAATTAAGAACAAAAGTGTTTGAAATAAAAATGCGTTGTTTTCAACATTTTAATTTGAAAATCCATATATTTTGAAAAATTGACTGCGTTCAAATAGTTCCCCCAAACATTCCAATCCCAAACCGTGTTGTTCTTATTTACTTGCAACTATGCAATACGAATCCCTCATTTATTACATACGGATATTGTAATTTACTGCTGATGGGCAATAACAACTTCGATTTTTCTCAGGTGGGACAAAGATTTGCAAGTTTTAATTGCGGAGGAACATGAAATAAGTTAAGATTATAAATTTCAAGATAAGTTCAATTCAGAGAAATTCTTTTTGAGTAACAAGAGAAAAAAAGCTCCCTCAAATGTTTTTTTTTTCCAAATTGAAGGCAAAATATTCAAAAATAAGGTTAATTTCAGTCATGTTAGGGGGTCAGAGCTCATTCCGGTGTTCTCTGAAATTGAAGACTTAAAAACCTATATTTAAACTATTTTTGTTGATGTTGAGGGAATGGAAAAGGTTGAGGAGTTTTGTACGAAATTTTTTTCTCATTGTACTCTGGTACTTTGGGCGATGCTCTAACGATACAAAATGTCGGTCAAGTCAGGTGGCTTTCTACGAGATTTTTTTAAAACTAACTTCCTAAAAGCACAATTTTAAACTCGGTTTGATCCCGTTTGTTGAAAGAGAAGGCTGGTAGTTCAAGAATATCTCGTAATCATTTTTTAAATCATTGGGCTGTGTTTGAAAATGAAGGTTTCGAGAGCGCTTCAACAGAAATGTCTAAAAACAAAATTGTAAGGTATGTGTGGTTATGTTAGGGAAAGAAGTTTTGGCTATGCAAGTTAGGTGAGTGGGGAGGGGTGGGGATTGAGGACTCCTCCTCTAACAATTTTCCAAATGGAATTCATAAGGACACAATTTAGGCTATTTTAGACTGTTGCAATATTAAAGTGGGGACCAACCTTCAGATCTTTTTGGCAATTGAACTGCTATTGGCGAATTTTAGGTTATCTTTGACATTACATAGCATAAAATTTTTCATGGAGGATGGGGGGTCGGTAAAATTTCGAAATTAGTGGTTGAAAAACTCAATTTTAGGACCTTGCATGTGGTTTCTACAAACAATTTTGTCGCTTCATGGAGAGGGGTATGAACCCCTTCACCTTACCTTGACTGTGCCACTGATCCTTGAGAACGTAAACAGAAGGATCAGGGTTCAGGCTGAGGTATCTCAGCAAATAAATGGAAAGCCATCCTTGGTGAAGTAAGAAAAGAGGATTTCCTAACACTTCCGCCCAAAACACGCCCTCGCAAACACATTTCAAATTAAACCCATCGCCCTCTTACCGCCCAAAATATATCCACCGCCCCCCTACTGCCCAAAATATGTTCACCGCCCCTCAGCATCTTCCCACCGCCCACCGGGGGGCGGTATCGCCCCCGTTGAGAACCACTGATTTACTTCATTAAATCAAAACTGTTAACATTTTGACATTCTTCAGTACTAATTTTTTATGACGAAGCAATGAAATTTTCAAATACAGTAGCTGAGGTTCCAGTTTAAAACCGTAAAAGCACAGTAATATATTATAAAACCAGCTATATTACAGTTTACCACTGTAAAAGTAGTAATTTTACAGTTTATAACAGTAAAATTAGCAATATTATAATGTAGAAATAACAGCATAACACTGACAGCAGAGGTTCCAGTTTAAAACTGTAAAATGCAGAGTAATAAACTGTGAAACTAGCAGTTTTGCAGTTTATTACTGCAAAATTACGGTAAAATTAGCTGTATTATACTGTAAAATCAACACCTATTTTTTACAGTGAACATATTGTTCATAGTGTAATGTTCTTTGAATAAGACCAACTGATTTTAAAAGTCCCTTGGAGTTCATTTTAACGAGGAGCGACTGCAATGAGAGGAGCAATGAGAAAAAATTCAATAATAAGGGTTGCCGTTGTCGTCGGGGGTCGGGGTAGTCTTAGATGGAAAAGCTAGACTATTTTGAATTTAGGAAAATAATTAATGAAAATGCTAAAACAGAAGAAAAATAAACAATGTTGAATATTTAACAGTGTCATAAATAAGGAATTGAATTACGGAATTTTGTGTATCAAAATATTATGTCAAATAAAAACTGAAATTGATAAAAGCCACAAAAGTAGCTATTTGTTAAAAAATTTTCAAACAAAAAAAGTGTAGCGTTGCTAAAGATATTCAAAAAATAAAATTTAGCTCATGGTTTTGTGGTGCAATGCTCAAATTTCTCATGAATGCAAATTTCATTTGTTTCCACTATAGAGCAAAATATACATAGAACATTTTTGCTATTGTTGATACTAGACAAACTGGCTAAGAATATTTTCTGCTAGGGTTCAATGACATGAAAAACATTTTTCTAAACTAATCAAAACAACAATATTACGCGCGAATTCCTCTGACTCACAAAACTATTTTGAACTGAGATTCCTGAACATGTAAACTTTTTTCGAGTAAACAACGGAGAAGGAATTGCATTTCAGCCAAACCAAACTCTTTATTGACATCGAATGCTAAATGTGGCATGAACCAGTATTATTACCACTTTCCTGTTAGTGATATAAAGTTTATTTTCTGCCTACGAAGAATTTTCTATGGCCGTTTAACTTCAATTTATCCTAAAGACAGGTTACGCGCAATTACCTTTCGTTGCGATGTATTTTTAACATCGCGATGAACTATTTGTTGAACAAAAGGGTCATTCCATAGAAATGTCAACCTCAGCCGAAGAAAAAAAAATACCGAAGTGAAAAAAGTATTAAAAAATTATTAAATAAATAAATAAATATATAAAAAGCATACAACCATAAGAAGTTTTAAAAAATTGAAAAAGGATTGTAATTATCACTGAGATTAGACATAATAAATAGTTTGTAGTGTGCTTACTGCTTGTTATTCGATGGTTACGTTAGTCACACTCCATCTTGAGTAAAAGTGACACTTAAGACTAAAAAAAAAAAAAAGATATAGTAAATGTGCAATGAGTTACCGCCCGTAAGCCAGGGCTGAAGCAGAACTGAAGCAAATGCACCCACAGCTCGATCATTTGCTTCAGTTCTGCCTCAGCCCTGGCTTAATTCCTAACTGAGGAGCCCATAATAAGGGCGAAACTGCAGTCTTAGGATGCTATGATCGAGCTGTGGGTGCATTTGCTTCATATAGTAAATGTGTTTTATGTTTTTAAAAGCCAACTTTACACATTTTTCAAACATATCAGCCAATTTTTAACACTTGCTTAACTTTGAGGAATTTTTGCCTCACAACATGAGCATTCATTTTCAGGGTTGCAAAAATGTTACGTTAGTCACGCTGCTATTTTGGTTGAAAAAATATTTACTGTCAGTAATTTTGTTTTAAATTCTTAGCATAAATGATACATAGGTATGTTCATTGTAAATCCACCAGCACAACAAAAAAATATTTTTTATCCTATAAGTTACAAGTAAAAACACTTACAAAATCAGCTCTTAATGTTATGTTAGTCACTACGGAATGACCCTAAACGTGTCTATCAGCTTTTTCTTTGTATGGTAATAATACTTCTCATAGTTAGTTATAATATCTGATTTTTAATTAGTTATAATACCTTTAAAAAAAATTAAAGTTAATACTTTTTAGCAAGTTTTTTTTTTCTTTTCTTTTCTCCACCCCCCTCTCCCTCTTTCTTACTTTCTTTCTTTTTTTCAATAAGAAATGAATATTTTTTAGTTTGTAGTAATATTCTTTTTTAGTAGAAGTTAACACTTTTCAACGAGTTTTAATGCATTTTTTAATAGAAGTTAATACCTTTTCGTTAGATGCAATTCTTTGTTTTAGTTAATAATTTTTAGTTGTAATACCTTTTTCATACAAAATAATACTTTATAGTTAGTTGTAATGCTGTTTTTATTTAATACTTCTTTGTTAGTTATATAATTTTTGTTTTACTCAATAATACTTTTTTATTAGTTTCAATAATTTTATTATTTTAGTAAATACTTCAACGTTAGCTGTTACCCTTTTTAAACATACTTTTTGGTTAGTTGCAATACTTTTTTTAATCTAGAGAAATATATGCTTTTTAGTACACTTTTTTCTAACATACTTTTTAGTTAGTTGTCATGCTTTTTTCATAAAAAGACGGCGCACGTCGAAAAGACCAGTAAAACCAGCATTATCGTTCGTTTTTAGTGTGTGAACTAAAGGTACGGGTAAATAGAATAAAATTACTACATTTCTCAAAAATACATTCACGATACTAATATATTTTTGCATAATTTTTACTTCATAATAAGAGATATACACAACATTTTGCTAAATGTAGGGAGGAAAGTTACACGTCATTCAAATTAAAATTACTTATTGAAATATAAAGCAGTTAATCAATCATTACAATATAAAACATACTTTGTATGTACTTTAACAATGGCACGCCGATTGCAAATTAAAATAGCGGAAATTTCATTACAATTCTTTTTGGGTATAATGTTAAAAATAATTTTCTGCTTTTTAAGACTCTTCACAATTTCTGTCGAAGTGACCAAATGTTCAGTTTTGGTCAACGTGGAGAACTTTTTTATTTTTTAAATTTTATTATTATTATTAATCCCGTAATTTAGACTTACATCATGATAATCTGTACAACTTAATAGTTGTTCTGCCTAGCTTCTACAGTTGCAATCAATGCAAAGCGTGATCTCTGTCCATTGATTGTCACCATTGACATCAGGGAAACCTCGGGCAATTCTCCAGAAATGTGTTATTTTGTTTTCAAACTTTTCAATTTTTCTAACTTCTCTCAAGGGGTACAGAGTTTGCACTTTTTAGATAGCCAATTCGTGAACTTGACATATTTTTATGAATACAATTTCTCTCTTTCAGTTTTCCTTATTTTAATGTTCATGAACTAATTGATTAATTAGGCTTCATTAACTTTATTAAATAAAATCAAAATGAATGTACCAAAGCTCTACTAAAGTTCTGTACATCTTTAAAAATGGTATGAACTATTTTTCCAATAAGTTTCGATTAAACTTTAATCTCTTTTTTAATGATCAACAGGAATTCTAAACATGCAGCAGTTTGATCTAATTTTTGATAACTTAAAAAAATAGATGTTTTTACAGTATAATACAGCTAATTTTATAGTAACTTTACACTAATAAACTGTTAAACTGCTATTTTTGCAGTACTGAACTGTAAAATCGCTAGTTTACAATAATGTTTATTACTGTGCATTTTACTGTTTCAAACTGGAGCCTCTGTTGCCAGTACTATACTGTTGTTTTTACAGTTTTGTACAGCTATAATTTTATTCTAATACAGTCGACGCTCGTTATAACGACCACACGTTATAAAGACCATTCTAATATAACGACCGGTGAGAAAGCCCCCAACTGTATCCCAATATACTCTGTTTTCTACATCTTATAGCGACCACTCATTATAAAGACCGTTTTCTGTAGGACGGAGACGGTTGTTATATCGAGCGTCGACTGTACTGGTAATTTTACAGTGATAAATTGTAAAATTGCTAGTTTTTTAATGATAAACAGTAAAATAGCAAGTTTTACAGTTCATTACTGTGCTTTTAGTTTAAAACTGGAATCTCTGCTCTCACTATTATACTGTAAAACGACAGCTTATTTTTGAAGTGTAGAAATACCATCAACTAATTTTTCCAATGAATTTCGATTAAACTTTCATTTCTTTTTTAATACAGTGAACTCTCACTTATACGCCGGCCCAAGGGACCAACAGAAAAAGGCGCATAAGTGAACAAGCCAATTTAAAGGACTAAAACGCAACGTAAGTTCTAATGAGAGAATGAATAAGAATGTTTCTATAGAAAAGGGACATACTACTGCGGTTTAGCAATTACTGTAACGTAACTACAGTGATAAAGAAAAAACGAAAATTGTAGCATACCTAATTACAAACTGTTCCCGTTAAAACGATGCATAATAGATAATTGTTCCTCTCCGAACTCTAGTTCATGCGGAAAAAATGCCTTCCATGAGCAATAAAGGCTAAAGATGAAAGAGGAAGTGAAGAAAATAAATATTTTTTTTTACATTTTAGGGAAAATTCGGCGCATAAGTGAAATATTTGTCCTAAGTGCGACTCATAAACGAATGGTACTATCATTATTTTGCTATAGAATGTACTGGGACCATTTAAAACCGTCGTATAAGTGAGAAAGGCGCATAAATGAGGCGGTGTATAAGTGAGAGTTCACTGTAATCAACAGCTATTCAAAACAGACAGCAGTTTTGATACTAACAGAAAACATATAAATTAACAAAGTAAATCCTTTTATCGCCGCGTTTGATTACAGGCTGGGGTTTGCTTATGAAACTATGATAGCATCTACCATGAGCAAACATGATTCATCATTTTTGTGGAAGAATACCTCATTTTCATATTTTCTGGGAAGAAAGAAAAAATATGCTCCTCTGAAGGCTGACCGATGACGAAACTTTTAATATGGTCAGCGGTCTCTCCCACAAGACAAATTGCTTGGTCTTTTCAACCGATACAGGGTCGTTTGCCTAAATTACAGTGCCGCATTTTACATCCGCACATTAAAACGCGATAGCCACGAAAGAGTTTTAACCACAGCACAGAACAGGAAATGATTTTGTTTTTTATTTCTGTTTGTGAACATCTTTTGTGAAATGCATTTTTTTTTTGGTAAGAGTGTAAATTAAAAAGAGCAAGAAATTTGAAAATTTGATTGTTTTTCTGTGAAAAACGTCATTGAATGTGTAAAGAATACTTTTTACTGTCTCGTTGCTCAATTATCCACCAATGTAGTTTTTGCATGCATTTAACCTTTTTCTGGTGTGTTACATCCTTGAAGGATTGGATTTTTGCCTTTAAATTTAAATGTTAGGTGCGTTGCCCGGCGTTTTGCAAGGTCAATCTCGAAAATAAAAGCTGTGTCAAGTAACACACGTTCAGGGCCGCCATTTCAAGTTTTTCCGGGGGGGGGACAAAGGGTCCAAACACAATGTAATTTCATCGGAAAACATAAACCATGCCCACTATACAGGGTGTCCACTCCAATCGTGGACCAATAGCTAATTTCTAAACCGTTAGAGATAAGCATATAGTTTATTTAGGAAAAAATCTCCAAATTACGAAAGGAATTTTGGGTCCATTCAATGTTTTTCAAAAAATCAAATTTTGAAAGAGTTACGAAATTTAAATTTTTATACAGCCCCCCAGTCCTATCAATCATATTTAGTAAAACATTCTTGACACTGAAACGTTTAAAACTAAAAAAAAATCACTCTCCTACGACAAAAATTGACCGAGTTATGACGTTTTGAAAAATCAAGATTTTGAAGGATTTCGCATACGGTCCCTAAAGCGATCTCTCGATGACGTCATGAAACAATGCAAAATCTTGATTTTTCAAAACGTCATAACTCGGTCAATTTTTGTCGTAGAAGAGTGATTTTTTTTTAGTTTTAAACGTTACAGTGTCAAGAATGTTTTACTAAATATGATTGATAGGACTGGGGGGCTGTATAAAAATTTAAATTTCGTAACTCTTTCAAAATTTGATTTTTTGAAAAACATTGAATGGACCCAAAATTCCTTTCGTAATTTGGAGATTTTTTCCTAAATAAACTATATGCTTATCTCTAACGGTTTAGAAATTAGCTATTGGTCCACGATTGGAGTGGACACCCTGTATATAAATACATTGATTTCTCAAAGTCAGGGGGGGGGGGCAATTGACCCCCCTGACCCCCCTAAATGACGGGCCTGCACATGTTCAATAATCATTAAATTATGTAATTACCCGATAACCAGATAAGTAAAAGAAAAACATAGTATAAACGTCCCCATCAATGCGTAGAGAAGAGGAATTTTGTGGCAAAATTTGTACTTAGACCATTTTGGACTTTTTTTCAAAAAGTCATTGCTAATATTGGGCGAAAACATTCCGTTTCGCGATTTTTAGGGAGAAAATAACTCCCTATATAAATTCCTGAACGTCAAAGGACCTCTGTCTCAAATTTGGCAAAGATCCGACGTAAACTGGATTTGTATAAGGAGCATACACACACTACAAAAAAAAAAAAAAAAAAAAAGTTGCTTTTACAGTATAATACTGGCAGAAGAGGTTCCAGTTTAGAACTGCAAAATGCACAGTAATAAATTGCAAAATTAACAATTTTAGTTTATTACTGTAAGGCAGCAGTTTAGTTTATTATCATAGTGTAAAATTAGCAATTTTACATTTGTTACTGTAAAATTAGCATTTTTTATAGTTGGTTACTATAAAATTAGCTATATTATATACTGTAAAAAGAACTATTTTTTACAGTGCTCACACATACAGCCATATTCCCATATATTTTGTAATTTTTACTCATCAGGCTTTTTATGTTTGAGTAAGGTATACCGACTAGTAAATGAACATCTCGTAATTTTTATGAAAAAAAACAAGCTCTTTAAAACATTTTTCTGAGATGAAGCGGCAGTTGTCACGTCTTTCTATACTTTTCCGGAGAGAAAACGACTAGAAAATGCTGTACTTGCACTCATTTTCCATTTCCACATGGTACATGGTAAAGCTGGAGGCTAAAAATATTTGATAGTGGCTAGTGGCCAGTAAACCCAAAAAAGTTTAAGTTAATTATTATATATAAAAGAAAAATGTAAAAAAAAACTTAAACCTTTTTTGAATAAGAAAATGATTTATTTTAAAATCCAAATAATAATACAAATTATGCAAATAAAACAAAAACTAAACGCACCTACAAACTTGAAGTTGAAACAAATTTCATTTGACTTGCTGATTAATCATTAATTTGGTTATGATTGACTGTTTTTCCAATAAAGTTTCATTTCATTTTCTAGGTTGAAATAATGCGTTCAGATGATTTGTACAGCAGATGGGTCGATTTTCTTTCCAAGTTAACATTGCCCCCCAGTAACGATACAAAAATTAAAAAATAAATAAATAGCAGCAATTGAAAAAGCACGAAAAACATATTTCTGGACATATATTTTATTTGCTCTCGGGTCTTCGTTAAATCTTAATATTCAATTCTTCAAATCTGCCGAAATTTTAAGAAAAGTTGCCAAATTTTACGACTTTCAGCGAGTAATGAGGACATCTTTATGACTTCATCGCCATAACGGGGTGACGAGAGCAAATAATTTTTGCTCCAAAAAACTCTGTGTGAAAAACTGTCTCAATATTCTCTTTGAAATGCTTCATATTTCAACTTTTTTCATGATTGCATTGACGTGTAGCTCCCTGGTGAGAAGCTGGAGAACGTAACAAGAGCGCCCCGATGGGAGGTCACTGTAACCTCCCAATAATTTCCGTATTCGGCACATTTTAATGACGATTCGGCAATTTGAAGACAATAAATTGCAACATTGAGATTATTTGTTCTTTTTAATTTCTAGAGTTGTTTTTTTTAAAAGATGCCTAGTGTTTTTTCTCACTAAATGTCATGCATGTACGACATGTGTGTGTTTTGTATTTTATCATTCGGAAAAATTGGAACTTCATTCGGCAAACTGATAATTCCCCCCCCCTCCCCGAAAATTTTAGTTCGGGGCGCCCCTGGAACGTATATCCATTTATTTTAATTCTGTGTTTTGTATTCTGTGTTTGTATTCTGTGTTTTGTTTTGCCACGAAGCCAAAGCTGAACAAACTCTGAGCCCGCTATATTAAAACCCATTTATGCCCAGTAGCCTAAAAACGAGACGCTTGTTAGTTACTGCATTAAGAAATCTGTAATGGGTATATCATTTTACTCTAAAGCTGTTTTTCACAAGTTAGATAGTCCTTCTTCTTGAGAAGACCAATTAGAGCCACTATTTGGACATCAGAGTTTATTTATTGACAGCTACTTTCAGACCAATCAGTCAAGCAACGATCCAGCATGGGTAGCCACAGAAAGTAAGTTTTTTTTTTTTTTGCAACCTTTTTTTTCATAAAATTAAACTATTTTAAAATGATTTGCTCAAAATGGATCAGAGATGCCTTCTGTAAGGTTACTTTGCAAAAGTAAAGTCAAGTAAGGTCGTAATTTTGCTCACATATCTGCAAAATATCCCATAAACAGGACGTTAAATAACTTAATAAATATGGCAACGGCGAACTAGTTTCAGCCTAAAATGTATGTAAACGATCCCAAGTAAAAGTTTTAAGCAGATAAAAATTGAAAAGAATTGTTAAAAAAAACTTAGGCAGAAATGGGTTAAATTTTTTTTTTTTTTTTTCAAAATGAAAAGGCAAATAGTGTTTTCTATTACTTTACAATAACGACATGATTTGAAAACATTTTAATAACTTCGAGTAAGTAATCAGATACATCATCAATTTCAAGATCAAAGAGGCAGTTAATTTTGAAAACAATACCGATACAAAAATGCAAGAGAAAAATCAGAAAGTAAATTACCGTGCAGAGTTTGGAAAAATAGTGTGAAATGATATTAATCAGCCATTGTTCGTCAGAGGCCACGAATAAAAACGTCATGAAAAGGAAGGTACTCAGCTCAAAATAAGAAACGATGTTTAATTACCTTTTAGTGGAAATGTAACAGTCAACAAGTAAGAAAAGTACATTTTGGCTCGCAATTTATTGTAACGAGTCCGTAGCACCTTCAACTTTCTTTAAATGAACATTCCAATCTTGAGGAAGTAACTATAAATTTATTTACAAGTATGTACACTTATTTACAATAGAAGCAGGAAGCAATTGCTAAACATCCAGCAATTAGGTAGTAAACAGTACTGTACTCTCAACAGTAACTCAGCACCACGTATCTAACGTGAACAGTAATTAAGAAATAACAAAAGCAAAAACAAACATTCGCCCAAGCGAGTAAAAACGAGTCACCAGAAATCAAATCTGAAAACAACTAACTGACTGTATTCAAGGCCAGCTATTTATACTCGGAAGGATATTTCCACAACATTCTAGCAAAATCTGGAGTATTCTGTTCATTCATAACTTAAATAATCCATTCAAGAAATTCTAGTGATAAAAAGAAAAACTCACGCGAATATGTCTTCATGCTTATTAAATGTAGGGCAAGTGTAAAAACTACAAAACGTTACAGGGTCGGCATACAAATGGTAGAAGTGATATCTTCAGATACTTTTGCAACATGTCGCCAGATAAAACCAAAACTAGTGAAAATGATGCAAGGCAGGAAAAACATCAACGATTTACAAGATTTGTAACATTATGAATGCTTGTGGTCGTTGTTTATTTGTTATGGGAATGCTTCGTTAAAATTATCATGTACTACTCATTACTTGATTAGAAACTGCTTCGATTCCATTAGTACGCGCCATTACTTGCAAAAAATGAACGGTTGTTTTTACAGCATAATACTGGCAGCCGAGGTTCCAATTTAAAACTGTAAAATGCGCAGTAATAAACTGCAAAAACCAGCAATTTAACAGTTTATTATTGTTAAGTTAGCAATTGTTGCTAGTTGCCGTAAAAATCAACTGTATTATACAGTAAAAACAACAGTATAATGCTGGCAGCAGATGTTCCAGTTTAAAACTGTAAAAGAAACGGTGATTAACTGTAAAATTAGCCATTTTTTCAGTTCTTTTCTGTAAAATTAGCTATTTTACAGTTTAGTACTGTGGAATGAGCAATTTTAGTTTATTGCTGTTAAATTAGAAATTTTTACAGTTTATTACTATAAAATTAGCTGTGTATTATACTGTAAAAACAATATTAATCTTTTACAATGTACTAGTATTGCTTGTTGTCGAAATCGGGGCAATTGTGCTAGTGATACTTTGTAGCAAGGTGGGGGGGCGACATTTATGGTCAGCCCCTAATCTCTTCTTGCCTTTCTTTCAATTCGATTCGTAAGCGTTATTTTTAGTAAAGCTTGACGACGAAGAGATGGCGTGTAACCTTGAGACAAACAGACCACTTCATTTTAACCCACTTATGCCCAAGTTTTTTAAACAATTTTTTTCAATTTTATCTGCTTAAAACTCTTACTTGGAATGGTTTACATACATTTTAGGCCTAAAATAGTTCGCCGTTGCCATATTTATTAAGTTATTTAACGTTCTGTTTATGGGATATTTTGCAGATATCTGAGCAAAATATGACCTTACTTGACTTTACTTGTGCAAAGTAGCATTACAGAAGACATCTGTGATCAATTTTAAGCAAATCATTTTAAAATAGTTTAATTTTATGAAAAATAAGTTCTCAAAAGAAACTTTCTTTCTGTGGCTACCCATGCTTGATCGTTGCTTGACTGATTTGTCTGAAAATAGTTGTCAATAAAACAATTTTGGTGACCAAATAGTGGCTCTTACTGGTTTTCTCAAGAAGGACTATTAAACTTGTGAAAAACAGCTTTAGTAAAATAATCTACCCATTACAGGTTTTTGTATGCAGTAACTAACAAGCGTCCCGTTTTTAGGCTACTGGGCATTAAATGGATTAAAACAGGTAGGATCAAAGAAAAAAACATTTGTTTTGTTACTTTGTTCATCAAAGATAATCCTGCTTGTGTTATCTCTCTGATACAACCTATTATAAAAGGAAGCGACCCGCTTCCGATGGGAGGCTACTATAACTTCCAAAACTTTTCTCTTTTTGGCAAACTTTGCCCAGTCTTACATTGAATTTTATAGTAAAATGTTTTTGTTAGGGCACGCTCACATTAATCAACCAAAACTGCATACAATTTTTGGTGGAAAATCACAGCTACATAAATAAACGAAATCATAATTTCAATTTCACTGTGAGTATTCCTTATTTGAGTTTCTAACTTTACATACCAGAATAAATGTACCATCAATCGCAAAAAGGTTCGACTTCACTCTATTTGAGCATACTTTTTAAAAATATCCCTAATTTTTTTATTGAACCAGTTCCAATGTTGGCATATGCTTTAAAAGTGCATTTAAAAGCAGTCTGCAATTCTGCCTCTAAATGCTTTTAATCATCCAGAGCAAAACTCCAAACCCAGTTCCACTTTTTTGCAATTTTTAAAAACTAAAGTGACCAATGAAATTTTAACACTCAGGCAACAATGTTTCTAATTTTTTTCTGAAATACCAAAACAAAATCCAATTTGCAATATTAATTGAAATAAAAATAAAAGGCTGAACATAAAAAACACCAAGTTTCTTATAAAACCTTTATTCTGCATAAAGAATTACAACAATTCGATTATCTCAGAAATTATAAACATTTCAATAAAATCTTTTTTTTTTCTTTTACACAAAGATATTTACATATACACAAAAAGCCCCTACATTTCTCTATAAAACAAAAAAACACATAATTCATATAATTGGTAACAAATCCATATGAAAAAATAAGTATATGAATGAGCATCATGCAAGTATTTTCATGCAATCAATTCCAAGTAGGGTTCAAATGACATGTTGCATCCTAATTGCAAATTAAGTGTTTCAGTGAATCAAAAAGTAAATGGGCATTTTTTTTCTTTCTCTCCGTGATAGTTGCCCCCATATTCTCACAAGTTTACCCAATTAGCATTTTTTGTTCACTTACATTGCCTTTGTTCCCTTTATTGAAGCAAAGACTTACAAATTTGGTTAACAACATAACTTACTGATTTAGAAATACTTGTCCAATGCATGCACCAAGTAACAATTCCGAAAGATATTGAAATGTTTTGAAAGTGAAGGAAAAAATGATTTTTGAGTGCAACTGTTCTCTTCAAAAGTAAGAATAATAATTTTAACTAATAAAATACATCTGAATCGATTTTTTTTTCTGGTTAAAAGTTTTTTTTCAGCATCATTTCAAATTAAGAAGTTGTTTGTTTAGCAGATAGAAATTCACTCATAAGTGTATTTGGCATGCGCGTTTGATAGTATGTATGTATACATATGTGTTTATGTGTATGTATGTGGCACTAACAAGCAGAATATCAAATGAAAAAAAAAATCTGTTGTTGGTTAAATTAGCAGAAATACTTTAAATACTATTTGAACACACGTAATTGGTCCTTAAAATTGTATACATATGCATATGTAATGTATACATATAGATCCTATGCTTTCAGTTTAAAATATGAAAAAAATCAGCAGTACTTAAAATCTCGCTTTCCAATGCAGCTTTCTAACTTACACAATGGATGCCTTCTTCAAATGTTTTCATTGACATAAGAATAAATGCATGAAAAAAATATATAAAAATAGTAAATTAGTAAAAGAATAAGCAACAGGTTATTCAAGATGTCTAAAAAAATGAAAGAATAGAAAAACATTAAATTGAAGCAGTTACTCATATATTTTTGAGAGCAATGTATATCTGAGTTTTTAACATGAGTTCTTTTTTTTTAGCCATTGAAAAAGCTTGTTTGAGTTTAATGAGCTTTAGCTCATAAAATAGAGACAAAAAATCCGAATATGTTTTGTTTTCAGTTAATAATAGGAAATAACAGCATATGTGCAAAAAAAGCAACACAAGCTTGTTGTTTTTTTTCATCTTTAGGTACATATTGATGCGGGAAAAAAAAATTACAACCTCAACAAAATCTGCAGAATTTCTTTCCAATTAATAATATCTACGTAAATGTTCATATTCATAATAACATATAAAATTTCACTGCCACTTCTCCCAGTCATCTTCGTCCTGAAATAAAAAATTGATACAGTGAGATTATTTTAACTAATTTTTTTTAAAAAATGAAATTAAATACATATTTATCAGACAGAGCTACATCCCCCCCCCCTCCTTTCTTGTGGCCAGCGACTGTTTATAGAATAGTTGCTTCTAAAAATGGGGGAAACAAAATAAACATATTGGATTTGATGATAATCCAACTTCAGTTCAAAACTATTAAAACCAATTTACTATACCCTGTCTAACCAGAAGAGGCGGCCGGAAGTGAAATTTCCCCTGATGGTTGGCATAGTCACTGCGCTATGTACTTTCCTCCCACTTTGCTTTAGTAACAATGGTTAAATGCAAACGATTGAAGTTGTTTTGTGCGTAAACTATTATTCAATCAACGTTAATATAATCAGGGATGATTGTGAGTTTATGAGAAAATACCTGAAAGTTTTGAAGAGAAGTGTGTGTGTGGGGGGGGGGGGTGCTTTTTTCAAAAACCAAGGCTCCTATTATTTAAGCACACCTAATTTTATAATTGTACATATTTAATAATAAATTGTCTTTCATAAACAAACAAGACACATTTCATACATTGGAATAGTTTCAAATAATTTCTAGTCAAAAATAATAGAATGGCATCTTAACATTTTTGCTCGATGCATATTATTAGTAATTATCGGAAAATCACCGAAAATTCGTAAAATAAAAAAAAAATATCGAAGGTGGGAAGACAAAAGCATATTTATTTCCGGTATTTTCGACCATGAAAATACCAGAATCGATCATGAAAATACCGGAAATTCGGTAAAATACCGGAACACAATCACCCCTGTATAATACTTTTTGAAGTATTTATATAATGGATACTCATGATGGCAGGTCTTTCAAAAACCAACTATTTAGCACTAGATTTGTTAGAAAACGTTTAGAAATGACTGAGATACGAGGACATACATAAAAGCGTAAGCCTCATTCGATAAGCATAAAATAAATAAAATGCCTCAACAGTGTACAAAAAAAAAAGAGTGAAACTGTTGCCTCTCGTGCGGTTTCCATGGAGACGATGCAAAATTTCTAAAATTGATACGCCTATTTTAAAGTAACCGAGTATAATCAAAACAGTGCAATAGCATTAACTAATAGTTTACACATTTCTTAATGCCTGTACAAAGCAGTTTCTAATATCCCACTTGACAACCTCTTCTCAAGAAAAACATGAAGTTTAGAAGTGAGTGTGCAGTGCACTGTTTAAGTTTGGTCACATTGAGTTGTTTTTTATTTGCATTACGAGGCTTACTTTTAGGAAAGGTCAAATTCTAATATAATTTTGGTACTATTTCAAATCATTATTTAAGCTGTTACACACATTAACCTTTTGGATCCGGGCTGTTCATATAGAAATTTTTCTTTCGACCCAAGTAGTACGACAGTTAAACCACAGATTTCTTTTCCATTGTAAAGAGAAGGTATAAACTGTCGAACCAGACGTATGAAACCTTGGAAAAAATCCCCGGCTCTAAAAGGTTCCAGTGAAAATTTTAACCCCGTCCTCTACAGAAAAAGACTTATGGTACAACATGTGTACCGCCCGGTTCCTAAGGGTTAAAGTGAGAATATATATATTTTTTCCAGCTCATATGGAAGACTTTTTTTTTTAATGTACTTATTTCAGGAACTAATTCTGATAACACAATTCAAATTTTTCTGAAGTTTTAAGTAAGAAAATTTTAATGCAGATAATTATAGACAGGTGAGTCTGACTTCAGTTTTTTCCAAAAGTTTTGAAATTTTCACCAAAATCAAGAGCATGAATTTCTTTGAAACAAACAGTCTGTTGCTTAGCAGCAGAATGTTTCGATGAGGGCTTTGTCACTTTTTTACTATTAATAAAGCAGAAGGTAGGTTTGTTTTTCTTTCCTTCCTTCCTTCTTTCTGTCTGTCTGTCTCTCTGTGATGGGCGTAAGGCTAAAACTGTATGGTCGATTTTCATAAAATTCAGCACAAAATTAATTTGTACAATTGGGGTGTGCACCTCGAACAGTTTTCTCGAAAATTCGATATTGTTCTTTTTCCAATTTTAAACTCATCTTTCATATAAATTTGACAAAATGGGACAGAAATATTTCATTTATATTTTCGAATTTTATGTCATTTGAAAGCTTGGAATTTGCTGCTAAAAATGATGTCTGTTCGAAGTTTCTACGAGCATTATAGTCTAAGATCCAACTTAGGTTGACCTCATCAAGTTTCCTAATAAGTTGTACATAAAAATGTAGATGAAAATATTACAAATTCGATGGTATAAGGCTGAATAAGCAAAAGTGATCCAATCATAGGGTTGTTGCGATTTGAAGTTCCAGTAGTTGAGTAAAACTGCAGTTTTTCTGCAGATGTCTTTAAATTTTACAAGAATCTACAGTTTTTTGAAAATTAAAGCAGATCCAAAATCTCTCATAATGTGTCTGAGGAAGACCAGAGGCTTTAACCCATTAATGCCTGACATTTTTTTTTCTCCAAAGATATTTTGAAAACTGGTTACAATCAGTGTTTAATTGACAGGAAAAATAATTTAAAAAATATTACGTAAAAAATAATTTTTTTATTAAGGCAAGAAAAATCGTCCCTTAAAAGTTACGGTAGACCCCAGAGGGTACATACTTATTCAACTGAATTTTTTTTTCTGCCTACGATATAATATTTAAAAAGACATTTTATAAGAAGAAATAAAATCAGCAATTTACATAATGTGGGAAGCTGGGAATAACTTTGAAAACTTAGCTTTTTTTTTTTTTTTTTTGAGATTGCGAACGATGTCATTTTTGATAAAGATCATATTAAAACTGCTACAGAACACACTTTACAATGGTTATGTGCTGCAATCTGTTAATAACAAACTGAAACAATACCAAGGTACTAATTGAACACTATTATTTGGTTGAAATGTTCATTTTGAGGAAATTTAGACCTTTTTTTGGACCGTTCCAAAAAAGGGGCGCTAGGCATTAATAGGTTAAAGGCTGTCGTGAAAATGTTGATGACACAGAATGGGAAGATGTACGAAAGTAGAAATTTTGACGGGACACCAGGAGGACTTACCTCTTTTTGTGAGTCAGTAGGTTGGCTTGATTCCTCATTTTTCATAATTTCATTAACCTCTAAATCGAAATCTTTCTCCCAGTCATCTCCCGTGCTATCTGTAATATGAATTAGTTTCATTACAATTGATAAATACTTTTCTTATGTATGAAAATAGCAATTTTAATGAAATGTTTTTAAAAATTTTAGACAGTTTATTATTTTCTACGAATTTTGTTTTGAATTTATGAAAAATCTTAAGATTTTAATTGAAATAAATAATTATTTGCTTTAAAAAAATGACAGTAATATGAAAAAAAAAAAACAATTTACAATATGTGAGTTAGAGATTGTTAAAATGTTAAAAAGCTCCTTCTTTATCTGTATCAGCACCTACGCAAATTTAATGTTTTCATCATGTAATAATAGGTACTAATATTTAAATAAATACATGAAAACGAAAACGCACAAAGCCCATTCATTTTAATATTTTCATTCAGTTAGTCTCTGAAGCAATCTATATAAAATAAATATCTTGCAATGCATCACACAAAGAAATCAACCTTATTTGATAGTGAATAGTGGCACAAGAGTGCAAGTGTGTATATATATATGTATATATATATATACATATATATATATATATATATATATATATATATATATATATATATATATATATATATATATAATAAAGCGTTAGAGTTCCTTTTCAAAGCTTCAACACATTTAAGCTTTTTTTTTTTTGACATTTATTTAAAATGTACGAACAAACACACATTTATATATTGAGTAGTGACATAAATAGCAACCTCAAAATCCCTGCAGAACGAGCGGGAGGGGACATAAGTGGTTAGAGGGCACAAGCTCAGGAAAAAAAAAAGCACAATGAGTTATTATAATGAAAAAATAATAATTTTTTTGTTCATTACATATTTTCTCATAAATTAATGTCCCCTAGGCTTCCTGAATGAAATGTGAACAAATATTTTATGAGCATTATAAACTCTATCATTTCATTCTTTCCCTTTCCTGTGTCTGCATACTGAATGTTTTTCCAAAGTATTTTCCGGAGGGCCTGCCCTCTTATTTTCATCTCTCAATGAATATGAATCTGAATATACCCACCTGAATTTCTAACGATTACCTCAGTGCAAATGTAAATATTTTCAAACCTAAACTACAGAAGAAAATTTTATACATTTATAACTTTAAACACCATGTAATTTGACAATGTATATATTTACCTGCATTTGAAGCCTTTTTTTCAATCTAATTTCTGCACGGAATTGAAGCAAATATAAAAACTTATAACAAGATCTGTTTACTGTACATATACCGTAACCCTTATTAATCTGGATCCCAAAAAACCGGACTTTACTTAATCCGAACAGTCATTTTGATACACATCTTTATACATAAAAATGAGTGTATGTAACTATGTATGTATGTCCTTAAAAGATTCAAAAACGACCCGTTGGATTTTGCTAAACATTTCAGTTTGTTTGCGTCCTCGGTGGGCACATCAAAAGGCCAATTAGAAAAAAATTCTAAACAGGTAGTTGGCAAATTTTCGTGGGCTTTCCTCTATTTAAATCATTATTTAGTGCTTCCTCTCAACTTCCACTCGAAAGCTAATTTTACATTTGACATTGTTTTTGCTTCGAGTGGTTTTCTGAGGCTTTTCTCAATTCAAATAATTAAGAAAATTTTTTTTCGTTAGCATTCATCCTTGAATATATAACACTTCGGTTTTTATTTTTTCAACAGTAAAAATGAAATTAATTAGAAAATCAGCACAGATAAAATAAGTAATGCATTAAGTTTGATTTCCCGTTGCCCATAACACCCAATTAACCGACACTGTTGTCACAAAAAAAACCTTAGTTCCAAGTCATATGTTTCTCTTGGATTTAGCATGTCGCATTTTAAACCTGTGTGACGCGAGGCACATTGCCTAGTACTGCATTAATAAAGACAAGTTGGTACAATTTAGTACTTTTTAAGGCCATATTTTGGTAATTTTCTTTTACACAGTTTTACATTTCATTGTCTTGAATTCAAAATACAATTTTCACTGCATAGAACATTTTTTTATTGCACCTTTGCTCAATTTATAAGTTATTTTGCTTAATCTGTACTTTTATTAATTTGAACAACCTAGGTCCCTTATTAGTTCACATTAATGAGGTTTTTCTGTACAGCAAACTAAGTAAAACAATAAAAACAATTTATACAAAATTCCAACATTTATTTATCATAAAAATATATCAACTATCATTATTATTATAACACACAAAAAGCTCAAAGCAAAAATGGATCTAAAACACAGTTCAAAATAAAAGCAACAGAAAGCAACTGAATCGCATGCATACAGAAGAGGTCATACAAGGTGTTTCATATTGAGTGGGACAAAAAGAATGGCGTACTTTGACTGCCATAATGGATTTATTTGGCCGAAACAAATTTATTCTGCAACTACAATTATGCAAAGGTTATTTGGCAACAGGGCAAAATTGACAAATGACTCAGGCGTTGCTGTTAAACCCCATGGATGCAGTGGCCGTTTTGGGAAAAATGATGTAACATTGCTTCATTGGCCGGAAAGACCCCTGGGTCTGATGCCCCAGTGGTTTTTCGCTCTGAAGTTTCCGAAAGACAAGATGTTTGTGTCTCCATTTCCTCGGGACTTAGAGGAACTGATTCAGCAAATAGCTGTAGCAGTGTTGAACTCCATCACAGGGGATATGCTAAGAGGGGCACATATTAACCTTTTGGATCCGGGCTGTTCATATAGAAATTTTTCTTTCGACCCAGGTAGTACGACAGTTTAACCACAGATTTCTTTTCCATTGAAAAG
>JAXGGA010017647.1:0-23800 GCA_038373865.1 Uloborus plumipes | reverse complement strand
ACAAATTTAGCTTTAACTACCGTTTCGTATTACATTAAAGGAAATAGAGAACTATTAAAAGTTTCCCAATGAACATGGTTATTGAAAATTTGAAGAATCACATGTGCTAATTATGAAATCATATGTTGTATCATCCAATCACACATCCCCGTATTATAGAAAAAAAAGACGGAATCAATACTTCCACTCAGAAATGACAACACATGCCTCCATTGTGGGAGACATGAAGCCAGATTCGATATACAATGTATTACAATGAAATAATTTTTCTTTAACTGTCACTGAGCAGCATTTATTTATTTTTTTCCCTCGTAATATAAATTTTGTTTAGAGTTTTCATAAAACTTTGTGTTTTTTAAAGCTGTTCCAAAAGTGAGATCAGTTTGAGCAGAACATACAAATACTAATAATATAATTCTATAGAATAGTAATATACAAAAAGAAGTTTGAAACATCTTTGTGCGCATTTTGACTTGTTTTTAGCTATAAAAATCTTGACCTTCGCTGCAGTAAATCATTTCTAATTGCTTTTGTGGTATAATATGTAGTTAAATTGTAGCCTACTCTTTTGAAATAGTAATAATTAAGAGGAAAAGAAATTCACCTGGGAAAAAAACTCACTTTCGATATACCACTGGGACATTTTGCATCCCATTACGAAATAAAAATAAACAAAGTGACAGGAAAATTCTGATTAAATAATCGTTCATTAATATTAAAATTACTTCTATTCAGATCCTTATTCATCGACTCTTACAAAAACATATTATTTAAAATGTATATAAAATGTTTACTAAGTTTGTAAATCCATGTGCAAATAGTTACACATTAAGGCAGGGATTCAAGTGAAACAGTCGATCGCACATTACAATCGCTACTGGAAATGAATTACATTGGAACGTTTCTTGATAAAAACATCGTGACGTCAGCGTGACGTTTGCCTATGAAAAACGAGCTAGATCAGGGGTCTCCAACCTTTTTTACTCGGGGGCCAAATTGAAAATTTTTTGGAAGCGAGGCGGGCCAACTGACCAAAAATAGTTCAGTTCAGATGGTTTCTTTATAACATTACGGAAACTCGTAAAATTTAGAGAGCAGTTCAGAAAACTGAAATAAAAATTTCCCACAAAATGTATTTTGCTCTCCAAAAAGAGTTTAACCCATTAATGCCTAGCGTCCCTTTTTAGGGACGGTCCAAAAAAGGGTCTGAATTTCCCCAAAATGAACATTTCAACCAAATAATAGTGCTCAATTAGTACCTTGGTATTGTTTCAATTCGTTATTAACAGATTGCAGCGCATAACCATTGTAAAGTGTGTTCTGTAGCAGTTTTAATGTGATTTTTATCAAAAATCACATCGTTCACAATCTCACGAAAAAAAAGCTAAGTTTTCAAAGTTATTCCCATCTTCCCAGTTTATGTTAATTGCAGATTTTATTTCTTCTTATAAAATGTCTTTTTAAATATTATATCGTAGGCAAAAAAAAATTTAGTAAAAAAAGTATGTACCCTCTGGGGTATATCGTAACTTTTAAGGGACGATTTTTCTTTCCTTAATAAAAAAAGGTATCTTTTACATAATATATTTTTAATAATTTTTCCTGTCCATTAAACACTGTTTGTAACCTGTATACAAAATATCTTTGGAAAAAAATGTCAGGCATTAATGGGTTTAAAAAAAAGCCAAACGAGACTAAAAACTAAATCCTCGAAAAGTACTACAATTTTATTAAATTAATTTTATGTATTAATGATGATAAGAAACTTAACAATAAATGAGGACAGAGCAAGTGCAACGCTTAGGACAATTTTTAATGAGAAGATTGCATTTGTTTGTTTGGGGTTTGCAAGTAAAACAGTAAGAAAATAGCCATACCGCTTCCTGAAATTAGCAAAAAACAGCCAATAAGTTCGAAAACCGTCCTCTCTAGTAAGGGAATCTTTTATGGGGCTGGGAATTCACGTCCCCATATTGTTAAGCTAAATAAAAAGTTACACGAACATTACAAAAAAAAAAAAAAAAAAGAAAAATTTTGAAAATAAGAAACGAAGAGATGCAGTATTTGATGTTCAGATTAAAGCCCTAATTGTGGAAGACTTTCGATCACAATTACCGAACTGTTTTACAAAATTCAGAATCTCGCATTAAAGTTTAGCTATGAACATTCAAATCTGGACAGAAGGAGTGCGCACATGTTTGCACCGGGGACAGGAAAATGTGAAGCAGAGAAAAGAGATTTGTTCTCGGAAAGGGCAACAAAGAGAGATGGGTATTACCGTCGAAAGAAGTTTAAAAAAAATTAAAAAGCTTTGCATTAAAATTTGAATATATTTTTATTTATTATTTGACGTATTCACTATGAAATTGTCACTGTTCTAATTAATTTAATAAAAAAAATATTTAAAAAAAGGGGGGGGATTGAAAAAAACAGATTTTTTCCGCGGGCCGGAAAAAATCTGCTCGCGGGCCGGATCTGGCCCGCGGGCCGTAGGTTGGAGAGCCCTGAGCTAGATAAAACGTCACAGCCTACTTGGCGAATAAGAGGAGATCGCTGAGTGCTTGTTAGCTCTTATTGGCTCCACTCGTAGTGACGTCATGCCAAGTTAAGTTGATGATAATGTAATTCACTTCCAGTAGCCATTGCAATTCGAAGCGATCGCAGTGCTGTTTCACTTGAATCCCTGCCTAAAGTAAAGTATAAATACTAGGACAAGGGTAATTTTTCCCTGGGGGAAGAAAAAATACAGAATAAAATGCTAAAAAGCCATGGGTTCTGGTGGAGGGCGCATTTACACCCCCCACCCTTTTTGAAGAAAAAACATTTTTTTAAATTAAAAAAATAATTTGATCTTTTCTCACAGTAAAAAAATATTCGTTATAATTATTATTTATATTTTAAAATCAAATAAATAAAATTAAATTCGTTTTGAATGAAGGACAAAGTACAGAAAACGCATACTACAAAGTAGGGGAGCGGCACGTTGAACCGCGGGGTACGTTGTTAGACCAGTCTCAATACCCTTGTGTCCAATAGTGTCCAAAAACTAAATTTTAATGAAACTGTATTTTGTAAGCAAGTGTCAAAAACAGAATAAAATCTGCAAAAGAAATATTTTATGAATTAAAAAGAGTAAGTTAAAACTTATTTACTGAATACAAACATACAAATATGTAGGTAAAAATACATTAAGTACTTTGCATCTTATTCTAATCTAGTTACATAGAAATTGCAATTTTTCACTAAAAATTTCAATTAGTACTCATGATATAAAGCAGTGAGTAACCGCCCCTAAGCAAGGGCTAAGGCAGGAACATGCAATACACCGCCAACTCGCGGTTATTATTTCATTCATGTGGTCTCTGTTATTTCATCCATGAAATAACCAAGCTGGTGCATTGCATAGTACTCATGAGTTTAAAAGTAATTTTGTTTTAACAGTAACCAAACTTTGTACAAAGATGTACATATGAGGGTGCTCAAAATATAGTGCAATAATTGACGAAAAAGCATTAAATGACAGCTTGTCAACTGAAAAGAAAGTTTTATTGTAGTTTTTCTTCTCTTGACTATGGTGATGAAATAACTTTAGAGCCATTTCAACATTAAATAACCATAATTAAAAAAAATCATTAGCTCTGAAATGTAGTGCATGTCAGCAACTTATTTTTCAATCTAGGATTTAAAGTTTTTTTTTTATAAACATCGTGTAAAACAATATCATACAGAAACCTTTAAGAAAAAGTTGAGCTATTTTTCGCCAAAAATATAAATATGACTGAAATTAGTTACTTTCGTAGTTATGGAAATTTCTTTTTACTACATTTCCAACTCTTACATAAGGAAATTTTAGGTAGCAGTGTTACTGGCAATTTTTTTTATTTCACTTCAAATATTAGTGGTATTTTTTTCGATTCTAATATTAATTTTCCTGGAAAAAACATTATCAAATATTTATTAATTAGAACTAATTAGCATTTATATTTATGCATCACAAATATTGCAGTAAATACAAACTGATTATATTAATCCAGAATCCACTTACTTTCAGCATATTTTTGAACAATTTAAAACAGTTTCGGACAGTCTTTAACAGTTTTGGACTGTAAATCCCGCCTTTTCTGTCTAAAACCAGTTTCGGACGTCCATAACTTCAATCTGGTTGTATTGAACAAATTTTATTTCAGAAACAAATTTTTTTTGCTATCTGTTTAGTGATGAGTAATTTTCATAAGTTTTCAACTTTATTAATTTATTTTCTTTTCGAATTGTCTTCAGGAAGAATGGAGTAATAAATTGAACTCACCTAATAATGTTATTTTTTCAGTTCATATTTATTTTTACTTCGTTTATTTTTTGTTGTAAAGAGAAAAATTATAACATTTTTTCAGACCAAGAACATGGAGCTTATTGATCCCCTTTTAGAAAATCCACAAAAATGAAATTTATGTATTTTAGCAGTGGCTCTTTTGTCTAGAAAAAAAAAAACTGCAAATTAGCCAACTCTTTTGCCTCAGTGAATCTTATTTTTATTTTATTTTTTTTTTTCAGAAGCCATCAGCTTCAACATACATGAGGACTGCCTATTATGCACTTTGCCTCCTGACAAGACAGATTTACGGCACAGAGAGGATGAAATAACATCCATGGGCAAGGCGGGATTCGAACCCGCGACCACTTGCTTACGAGGAGAGTACTCTACCTCTAGGCCCACGTGGCCCCTTATTTTTAATTTAACTCAGATGGATTTTTTTTTTCCTACTCTCCATGGCAAAAGTGGCATATTGTGTTATAGATGAGACCATCAAGCTATAAGCGAAAAGAACAAGTTTGCATTGGCTTAGTCAACTAATAACTGCAACACATTTTCTCTGGGACAAATGAACATTATTTTATCCTAATTGAATCGTTTATTTCAGAAACCCATTAAGTGCACTTTTTAAAATTTTCAGAAAACTTAAAATTTCTTAAATTTAGGTTTTGGTTTGAAAAAAATGAGGACTAATGGTTTCTTGTTGTATTGCAACAACAAACAATGCTTAAGGTTAATTTAAAAAAAAAAATCCAGCCAAAGCCTTTTATTGGACAAAGTGAAATAACGAGAGCAAAGTGAACTGGCAAAATATTTGTATAGTTTGCAGAGCCACCTATCTAGCAATATTTCAACTAAGCTCCCACATATAGTTCATTCCTGTGAAAATAAAAAAAGAAAGGTAAAAGGTCAATAAAAAAATGTACAATTCATTTTTGAAATTCTATACTTTTATTGGAATATTCGTGGTTTTATAAAAATAATTCTCGTTATTAAAAATTTTGTAATTATCATTTTTACTATTGATTGATATCTACTAATTTCCAGGGCAGTTCTTATTTAGTTTATATTAGGCATGCTTTGATTTTAAATGTTCAATGTAATTTGTCAAGTGCACGAGGGGCAAAGTGAAATAGTTCATTTCGTTTGCTTATGCATTCATTTACTAAATCAGGTACGTATTTCTTAATTTATTAATTTATTCACATTCTTTCACTAAATAATTCACTTAATTGTTCATTCATTCCCTTACTTTGTTTTTCATTCTCTATTTTATTCACACATTTCTTTTTCTCATATATTAATTTTTTTTGTTTATTTTACATTAATAATTCGTTTATTCGTTTATTTAGGCATTCATTTGATGAAAATTACTGTAACTCATCAAATAGAAAATGTTTCATTACAAAAATATTGTATTTTTCCCTTGCCCTATGGTTTTTTCAGGTGAAAAATTTCCACCTTTTTTGAAGGTGCAATATAACTACCAAAAATGAAAAATAATATTTTAGCACGAGTTGTTATTCAAAACACATTTTTCCTCCTTTATGTGCAATAAGTTTCCGAAAATTTTTCCAATTTGTTCATTTTGAAACAGGTGAGTTATCTCAACTATTTCACTTTGCCTCACATTCCCCAACGATAAAATGCACAAAATCAGTGATTATTGTGATAGAGAGAAATAAAGTGCAAGACTTTATATACAGTACACTAAAAAAAATAAGTTGTTTTTACAATATAATACTAAAAACAGAGGTTTTAGCTTGAAACTGTAAAAAAGCAGTAATAAACTGTAAAACTAGCTATTTTGCAGTTCATTATTGTAAAAATGAACAATTTTACAGTTTATTACCAAAAAATTAGCTGTATTATACTGTAAAAACAAAAGTGTAATACTGGCAGCAGAGGTTCTAGTTTAAAACTCTAAAATGCACAGTAATAAGCTGTAAACTTGCAATTTTAAAGTTTATTACTGTAAATTAGCAATTTTACAGTTTACTACTGTGAAATTAGTCGTTTTACAGTTTATTACTGTAAAATTAGCTGTATTATATATTGTAAAAACAACATTCATTTTTACAGTGCATGCAATAGTAATTATAAATGCAACGCTTTTAATTTAACCGCCCAGGAGACATCCTAAACAAGTGCTAAGATTAAATTAAAAATTCAAACAACCCCCCACCCTGATCGCCAATCTCATATTGAAACGGACTTCACTGGTCAGAAAGCATGTTAAATCCAAGTATATTTATTTGTTTTCGAAAAGATATGCAGGGGCGCCCCGAACTAAAATTTTTGGGAGGGGGAAAATTATCAATTTGCCGAATGAAGTTCCAATTTTACCGAATGATAAAATACAAGCATGCACACATGTTGTACATGCATAACATTTAGTTAGAAAAAACATTAGGCATCCTTCAAAAAACAATTCTAAAAACTAACAAGAAGTTCTGTCAAGAACTAAACGAGCCTACTTTCCCGTACATCGACATCGGCATTCTAGCATCTGATCATTATTCTCTTGATCATCTGAGACTAAACATTATGTCAAACATACATTTTTAGCACTTAAAGCTGATTTCTAAAAGCAAAATATACCACTCTCATCAGATGAAATAGACACATAAAAAGTAAATAAATGAATAAATGAAGTTTTGTCGCACCTTTTAAAGAATGTAAGTGTTACAGTTCTTCCGTAGAAAAATTCCTCAATCGTTTTCAAAAAAAAAAAAAAAAAAAATTAAAAGTACAAAGTATATCAAAACACATTTTATCAAAGAAAGGAAAAAAAAACTCGTCCGTCGATAAAATGTCTCGATTTTCACTTTTAAACCGTTGCCAGTTGTTAAATATAAATAAAGAATAAAATGCCCTCGTGAATGAAACACTTTTGTTACAAAAAAAATCGTCTGCCAAAAAAAAAAAAATAATAATAGTAATAAATAAAATAACACAAATGAGTAAATAAACAAAAAATCGTCTGCACAGTCAGTCATTTTTTTCTGAGCCTGCATTTCCGCCATGTTTGTGGAGTCGGAGTCGGAATCAGAGTCCTCACAGAAGATTATTCAGAAAAGTATTTTACAAACATTATTTATCAAAACCATTTTTTTACAAAGTTAGTTTGAAGGAAATCCGACTTTAAGTTTCAGGATCAACATTCAACTTAAATTCCCCGTAGGCGCTAATGTTAAATTTTTTTCTGAACGGTTCAATATTGAACGAAAAATGGTTCAAACCAAAAAGCGAAATAAGGGAATGAACCTCTCCGAGATCTTTCAAACAAAAAAAAGTTTATTCCATTCGGATGGTTCACTCAGAAGTTATTAGGTGGGGAAAGGTTGCTTGAACGGTTCAATGTTGAACGAAAAAATGTTCAAATTGAAAATTTAAATACTGTAATGAAGTATCCTTGCTGAGATCCTTCGAACAAAAAAAAGTTTATTTAAATCGGACTGTTCACTCAAAAATTATTAGGGGTGACAGCTTGCTTGAGCGGTTCAATGTTGAACGAAAAATTGTTCAAATCGGAAATGTAAATACGGGAATGAAGTATCCTTGATAAGATCTTTCGAACAAAAAAAGTTTGTTGAAATCGGACTGTTCACTCAAAAGTTAGCATCGCGGGACAGGTTGTTTGAACGGTTCAAAGTTGAACCAAAAATTGTTCAAATCGAAAAATCAAATATGGGAATGAGTTGTACTCGCCGAAATCTTTCCAACAAAAAAAAGTTTGTTTAAATCGGACGGTTCACTCAAAAGTTATTAGGGGTGAGAGCTTGTTTGAACGGTTCAATGTTGAACGAAAAATTGTTCAAATCGAAAATGTAGATACAGGAATGAAGTATCCTTGAAAAGATCTTTCGAACAAAAAAAAGTTTGTTCAAATCGGACTGTTAACTAAAAAGTTAGCATCGCGGGACAGGTTGTTTGAACGGCTCAAATTTGAACCAAAAATTGTTCAAATCGAAAAATCAAATATGGGAATGAGCTGTACTCGGCGAGATCTTTCCAACAAAAAAAAGTTTGTCCAAATCGGAATATTCATTCAAAAGTTATTAGGGGGGGACAGACAGACCGACCGACAGACCGACCGACAGACCGACAGACCGACCGACACACAAATTCCCCATCTCAATACCCTACTTTCAAATTTTCAATTTTTCGATATTCATTTTACCTTTTTATTTTTTTAACTTGGCGATATTTTTTGGACTTGGCGATATTTTTTAGATGCATTAAGCCAATTTTAATACTTTTTTCGTCTTTCTTTTATTTTTAACGGGAAAGTAGGCTAAAAAGAACAAATAATCTCAATGTTGCAATATTGTCTTCAAATCGCCGAATCGTCAGCAAAATGTGCCGAATACGGAAATTGTTGGGAGGTCACAGTGACCTCCCGTGACCTCCCATCGGGGCGCTCCTGAAGGTAAACACGGAAAAGGAAAAGTAATCCTACTAGTAAAATTTGCTAATCGCAAAAGCAGAATAAAAAGCGCTAATTGAAAATGCTCACATTAAAATAAATTACAAGTATTTAAATTGTTAACAAGTAGAAACTGGCTACAGATAAATATTTTAAATAATCGAGTTTTCTTTCCTTGTCTGCCAACAATGACAACGGTTGTTCCGATCGCGTGAATAAAGGCTAACCTGTATTTGCTAAAAAACGCTATAACTCGCGTTCTATAGAACATGGAAGATCCAATTACATCGTATCAGACGCAGAAAATTTTTCTCTTTCATTTGGTGCTTTTTTTTTAAGTTTTAAAGTATGTTTTCACTGCTAAAATCCCGAAAAACCTTTCAAAGGTTTTTAATTAATATCTTCGTTAATTAATACCATCCGAAGACGCAACCTAGCTAAGAACACTCTCGATCAACTCCCCTTTCGAATTTTTTTTTTTTTTTCAAAATTCGTCCATCCGTTTAGGCTGCAGAGTGCCACAGACAGATACACAGATACACAAGCATGTCAAACACATAACCCCCCTTCCTTTGTGTGTCGGATGTTAAAAATGAAGAAGATGACGATTGGGGCTGTGCAGGTGATCGGATCGTTATCAGTGTTCACCTGCATTTCGAGGACCTTCACCTTTCCTTTGCTTTAACTCGTATGGTGCGGGAACTTCCGCTTTCAGTGATACTAAAGCGATGAAATTACATTCAAGCAGCTAATAACGAAGTCGATGCTTATGCCCCACGATTCCTTTCCGAAAATGTTTGTGTTGTGGGTAGGGTATTAGCTTCAGCTCTAAATTTAGTAGCTCGTGATAACTCCTTATGTCGAATCGCGTTGTAGTCCGAGTCTACTATATACCAGAATTAAAAGCTAGAGTTTAAAAATTTTAGGAACGCAGTGCAAATGAACTCGTAAAAATGTCTCGTTTACTGTAAATTGATTAAGCAAACAATTACATATTTAACTAGAGGCTTCCCCAACTAAAATTTTTGGGAGAGGGGGGGGGGGTGATTTCTTAATTTGCAACATAATGTTTGATCTTAGATAAAACCTTCCGCTTATTTACGCATGCGTCAGGTCTTCTCTGATCTTACTAAAGTAGGGGTGTTAGGTAAGATAACACTAAGGGGAAGAATAATGAGGAGCATTTTGAACCGTATCAAACAATGTGGGACGATGCTAATTTCAAATACATAACAGTTCAGTTGAATATGTCAAAAGGATATAGAAAATGCAAGTTTTAAATTGAAAACTTCAGAAAGTTATCACCTAAAACCCATCTACCCTTTTTTTAGTGGAACTGTTCACGAGTGCCAGGCGCTGCTTTCACGGACAGACAGTACATAGCATTTAGCAATAACATTTGTTGCTGTTGTCTTGTGCCAGCTATACTGACAACTTGGGGCGCCCTGCTTCACTTTTCGAACTGCACCGTCATTTGGTGTAAAGTCCGACTTCCGCAGCATGTGCACACCACATGCCACACGGACCCGTTTATTGCAGGGTTGCGGAGTCGGAGGAAAAATGGTCGACTCCGACTCCGACTCCGACTCCGGGATTTTAAAACTTTCGACTCCGACTCCGACTCCGACTCCCGACTCCTGCTTTTTTTAAGTATTTTTTTACCCAAATATGAAGAGGGAAAAACCCTAAACAAAGGTTGAAATATTAAGTCCATTTTAAAAAGTTTCATTTTTATTCATGGTCGTAGCCAGGACTCACTTTAGGGGGGAGGATAGCATGCTGGGGTATCCCAGTCGGAGGTCATAAGAGGGCATTGTGACCTCTCAAAAAGTTCAATTTTCTCAAGAATTCTCGCAGGTAATTTCACCACATTTATCTCAATTCTCGGAGGTCACTGTGACCTCCCAAAAAGTTCATTTTCTCCTGAGCAATAGACAAGTGCCGCTCTTGTCATTTGACTCCGTACAAAACTAATCCTTTTCTTGTTAAATGGCCAGACTTTATTTTAACACATTGCATTTTCCTGCAAAGACCCGTCATTTGAAGCCCTTTTTAATGATCCTAGATGCTTAGGATTTGGATATTGGACGCTGAAAATTTGTATCTGTTAGTTTCAAAGATATGTTTTCACCTCCATAAAATTTCATCTAAATCGGAGGTGGTCGGAGTCGACATGTTTTTCAGCGACTCCGACTCCGACTCCTTTGGTCCAAAATCAGTCCGACTCCGACTCTCCGACTCCGACTCCGACTCCGCAGCCCTGGTTTATTGGGTAGGCAACCATTCGCAGCACAAGAACACATTCACACATTCAAAGGACAAGGATGGGAGAGGGAAAGAACATGCATGCCCGAGCCCGGTTTCGAACCCGGAACAACCGCATCAGAGTAAGACTTCTTTGACCACCGGACATGGTAGCCGGCTAATTATAACATTATGCACCAATGAAAAACAATTTGAAAAATTTCAAGAAAGAAAACATAATCGCAGTTTTTCTCAGTTTTGTTGTTCTCAAATTTGCCGAATCGTCTGCAAAATTTGCCAAATAAGGAAATTTTAGAGAGGTCAGAGCCAGAACGACCTCTCGTGACCTCCCATTCGGCGCCACTGCATTCAACTTCGAAAATAAGCAATGCACATGACTTAAGGAGCGCGCCGGGAAGAAAATAATGTACACGCAAACTGTACAAGCAATATAATTTCTCAATTTTACTCTTTTTGCGCATAAAATCTCTCCTGGAAAAAGCAAGTGAAACATGATAGATTGCGATGTTTCATTCTTTTCGACGCTTGTTCTTCTCAGAGAAAAACAACTTGTTTTTATTCCATTACGTTTTCACTGTCAGCATTTCATGCTCTATTAACCTTGGATCATAAAGTCCGCTGTGGAATAGGTATTCTTGTAAACCACAAGTAGGTTTCTTCTACCTTTCATTTCTTCACTTCAGAAAATCCGACTTAGCGACCTAGATTACTTGGTGGATTCAAAGTGTATATTAATGGTGATGTAGAGATGTAGCTGCTTTTATTATTATTTTTTTTTATTTCATTTTACAGTGGTCGCTGGTAAATTGAAAGTGGTTAGTCGAATCAGACGCTTTAATGAATAAAATAGGCAAAAATAGAGCTATATTCAGCTTTATTGTATCAGTCGCTTTATTTGATCAAAACTGTTTGTGATAAACGTGATTTATAAAAGCCGCGGCCACTGTATTTATTTGTTTATTTTCAAGACATGGATGTATTGTTTGATCTTCTTAGGTAAAATTCCGCGCACTTACTAATGCGTCAGATCAACTCTGATCTTATTAAAATAGGGGTGTTAGGTAAGATAACAATAAGGGGAAGAACAATTAAAAGCATTTTGAACCATATCAAGCAACGTAGAACGATGCTAATTTCAAATACATAACAGTTCAGTTGAATATGTCAAAAGGATATAGCAAATGCAAGTTTTAAATTGAAAACTTCAGAAAGTTATCATCCACAACCCATCTAACCTTTTTTTTTAAGTGGAACTGTTCGCGAGGGCTAGGTGCGGTTTTCATGGACAGACATTATTTCCTAACTTTTTCTGAGAAGTGAAAATTATTTTCCAGAAGTACGAGATTGCGAAAAACCTTCATAACAGTCATCAATTCTGGGTTCGTTACCTGTATGATGATGCAGAGGTATCGAAGAATAACTCTGACCAGTCATTTAGGAGACACAGGGGGAGGGGGGAGCGCTTTGGGAAATTAATGTATTTGCATACAAGTAGGCGTGGTTTTGTTGCTTTTAGGAAAAATCAACATTCAGTAGAAACCCTTTGTCCCTGCCCCCTTGGAAAAATTCAAAAATGACTGCGTGGATTAACTAGGTATTTCATGAAGTAACTGAACGAGCCCGTTAAAGTATAAAATAGATGAACAAAAAATCATATTTTGCCTAGTTCGTGCATAAAAATTTCAATGGAGCTGAGCTCCCATGAAATCCCATGCAAATTAAGTCCTAGATCCAGAGAGGGGGGTAATGGTGGTTTCCTCTTTAATGCGACTATAGATAGCACAAAACAGCATCTTTGAGGAATTATGGGAGAGGAATTGCACCTGTAACCCCCTTCCCAATTTGTGTGGTCTTATTATAACAATGACTCCTCTAGAACTTAGTGTTAGGTCAGTCCTGCGGCTATAGCAAGAATGTAGTACAAGGGCGGATCCAGAAATGTTCCAAGGGAGAGGTGATTGATTTTTTTTTCTTACTTGCTCATTTTTTTTTCGCCATGTAACCTTGTTAACACATGTTGATTACAAATGCTTTGGTCTTCCATTTCAAAAAAATTCCAGATCAGATCCCCGAATCTCCGCACCCTTTCCTTAATATCATCAAAGATCGACTAAAATTGCCTTTTTTGAACCCCAAAATTTAAAAACTGCTGGAGAAGAGTCCCTCAAGGGAAGGGCGATCACCCCCATCGCCCCTCCCTTGTATCCGCCCTTGATGTAGTATGTCTAGAAATATTCTAAATCTGATAAATTATATTCTGAAGTAAGTAATTAATATTAATATGCCTATTGTTCTGCATCGTTGAAGAATGCATTGCAGAAACAATAATTAATTCCACCTTTGGAAAGAAATGCTTTTCTTACCTAACTATGCTACTCTGTTCCTTTGTTTCGTATGCATATCTGTCTGAAAATGGTTACCCGGAAAATTGATGTAAATGATTGCGAACGATACTTAAAGCAAAGATATCTGTGTTTTATTGGAATGTATAAAAGCTTTTGTGCAATTGATAACGATACATTTGATGCAGCTAATGTATTCACCCGTGAGTAGGCTAATTAAAAAAAGAATGAAAGAGAGCGAGAGAGAAACTGTTTGTAGCAGTCTAACAAGAAAAAGAGAGGGGGGGGGGTGCGGAGGGTGATAAGAGATGTGGGTTAATGTCATAAGAATCACGCGCAATGGAAGTTATTGTCGAAAATTTTTTCGTGCGACCTCCGCCGCATCTGCGCACGCGCGAAGTCTCTTCGGACTCTCTCGAAATAGGGGGGAAAAGTAACGAGGGAGTAGAAAGCGAACAAAAGCTGAAGGCATCGGGTAGTGCGCATCCTAAACCTATCACCCCTTTTTCAGATGGAAGCGTCCGTGGCTTCCAGGCGCACAATACGCAAACAGACAATAAACGTGTAGAAAATAGTTATACCACACTGCAACGTTCTTGACAAAAACATCGTGACGTCAGCGTGACGTTAGCCTATGAAAAACGAGCTAGATAAAACGTCACAGCCCACTTGGCAAATTAGAGGAGATTGCTGACTGCTTGTGAGCTCTTATTGGCTCCGCCTGTAGTGACGTATAGCGTCAAGTTAAGTTGCTGTCTAGTATAGTCGAATCATTCTGTTTTGGCGGAAGAGTCATCGGCTTCAGTGGCATGACATCTGCCTCCAGCTCGGTTATTGTCCATTGCAGACTAATGAGTTCATTACAAGTACAAAATTGCACTCTCTGGACGGCATAACCGGGCCAGGAGCGCCCTGATGGGAGGTCAGGGGAGGTCGCTGTGACCTCCCAATAATTTCCGTATTCGGCACATTTTGCTGACGATTCGGCAATTTGAGGACAATATTGCAACATTGAGATTGTTTGTTCTTCTTAGTTTTTTGAATTATTTTCTAAAAGAGGCCTAATGTTTTTTCTCACTAAATGCTATGCATGTACCACATGTGTGCATGCTTGTATTTTATCATTCGGTAAAATTGGAACTTCATTCGGCAAATTGATAATTTTTAATAAGATATTGTGACATTTTGTGACAAGGGAGGGAGGGGTAACAAGTAGTGGAAGATCACGCATATTTTAAAATCAGAATATGGTTAAGAAAAATAGCGAAACATTTATCAAGAGAGGGGGGAGGGGGGGTCAAAATGTTGGAGAAAAGTGAAACAACATTACGGACAGCCCCTTAGTGCGGTAATTTGTAAAGTATTCTGAAAAAAGTTTTTAATTAAAAATAGAGCAAAATACTTAACACCTTATTCAGTTATTATTTTTGCATTTTGTGTGTTGGGTATAAGTGAATATGCTTTTTGAAAATTGTACGTTGTCACTTTAGTACTCTGTTACTTTTTGATAGAAACATAGAAAAGGATAGAATAAAGAAAAATTGTAATATAGTTACAAATCGGAAAAAAAGGCTTGCGGTACATTTTTTTTTCGAGCAGTAATTTTTGTTTCAAGAAAAAAAGGAGAACATTTAGGAAACTTATCCATTTGTTTCTTCGCAAAAGTAACATAACAACCAATTTGAAACTTTTCAGTTTTTCTTACAATGGCTTTACAAGTTGTGATTTAAAAAAAAAAAAAAAAAGAAAATTTCGACACATGAAATTCAATTCTTTTGCCACGCGCTGAAAGTTTCATGCAAAACTTTCCAATGCGAAAACATAATGAATAAAACCTTGTGTGCAGACTTTATTTCAACAAAAATTCAGTCATCTGCAGACTGCTAATCCGAACTAAGTGAATTGTCAAAGATGTTTATTATTCTGTGGCTATAAAACATTTTGGAATGCGTTTTGAATAAATATTTTGTGCCGAAATTCTTCATATGTGATGCCCCATTCATGCGTTTGGGGATTAGATGCGCTCTGTTAGATGCGAGCATGTTAAAAAGTTAAAGGTTTTTCCGTTAGCGTTAAAAATTATCGTTCCTTTTAGACATCATACTTGACCTTGTTTGACAAACGGTTTTGAAGGATTTGTTGCTATAAAACATATTTACTTTTCCTTCGATTTCCAACAAATACAAGTGTAATTCACATTACTTTTATCGATCAGGCGGAAAAAAGGTTCTTTATAGCGATTGGCAATTCCATATACAGTAACCCCTCGTCACATCGCATCTCGTTATATCGCTCATTCGGATATATCGCGCTTTTTCCTTTGTCTCTCCAAAAATTAAAAACAGAGAAAAGGAAAGTTTATTTTTTCTTTGAAAAACTTCTAATTTTTAAAATGCCCGAATCTCTCATTTAGGAACGGATACAAGGGAGGGGCGATTGCCCCATTGCCCTACCTTTGGGGACTCTTTTCAGGTAATTTTTGGGTATTGAAATTCTAAAAATGCAATTTCATACGAGTTTTAATAAAGTTGGCGGAAGATTGTTTTGGGCTCTCTCCGGAAATGTTTCGGAATTGAACTCCAAAACCTTTGTGATGGAAATTAGCAAACTAACTAAACTAAGCCTTTGTGATCGATATTAGCATTAGTAATAAACTTTTGTGAGCCACTGTGTATGATGTTGATTAAATTCTAACACCTAATCATGCTTCTTAATTTTTCATGTCTTTCTACACAGGCCAGAATCTCCACAAGACTTAAAAATTCATTTTAAAAGAAGTGAAAAAAATCTTACGAACAAAAATTATTGTCATTCACTTTGTTTGAAAGCAATTTATGCGTTACGGTATATGTTTGTTTTGCCTTTTCCTGCCGCTCTTAGACAGTGGCTGTTGCACCCTCTAATAATTTATTGGAGTTGCGGCTAGCTCATATTGTTTCACAATTTCATTTTTACAGCTGCTTGAAATTTATTATATTTTCCAAACGATTTTTATTAGTGCTCTTTATAACTCATGAGTGATTTAGGCAAGAATTCAAGTGAAACACCATTGCAATCGCTTCGAGGTGATCGCAAATTGCAATCGCTACTGGAAGTCGAATTACATTAGAATCGCATCTCGTAGCGATTGCAACGTTTCATTTGAATCCAAATCTGGGAATTTGCGATTTCATTGGTGAGTTGCGATCGTCCGTGTTTCACTTAAATTCCTGCCTTAGAATGCGTTTCACGGTTTTGACTTTCTGTCAAAAATGTGTGGATATGTTGGAAGAAAAAAAAGTATTTTATCATTTTTAATGGACATGTAAGTTAACAACAATAATTTATTTTGTTAATAAATTCCAATACGCAATACAGTGAAATCTGTGTATAACGATACTCAAGGGACCGAGAAAAAATATCGTTATAGACAGATTATCATTATAGACAGTTTGAGCAAAAAGCTCAAACTGTTGGCTGGGACCAAACCAAAATATCGTAATAGGCAGGTTTATCGTTATGTACAGTATCGTTATACACAGGTTTCACTGTACTAATCACCAATAAATTATTTTTTTACTGAATTATGTGTTGTGTTACTAAACCACGCAATGGAGCAATGTCAAATATTAATGTTCATAAAAAAATCGGAGGGTTTAATGTTGTATTTATTGCATCCATATTTATTAAAATACCTAGGAATATAACAAACCCTTTTATGCAACAGCGATAACTCTGCATTGTATTACGGAAATGCAGCTCAATAGTTTTCCAGTCGTTATTTAGCGACATTAACCTCGAAATGATAGAAGTTCCCGTAACACATCTACAAAACGTCAATTTTTTTCAACATGCTTTTTTTTTTCGAGTAACAGGTCTTCAACCTCATCTATCACAGGTTCAGATGTAATCGCTCAAGCCAGTTTTGTGCTTGATTTTCGTTCTATCGTTCCGTTCCTCATTTGGAAGCCACACAAATAATCTCTCTTCACTTCATTGCGCAGCAGACCACTGCGAGTGAATGGAATTATATTTTGATTCTCAAAACCGGTAGTTACTTTTTCCCGAGTCGTTCATTGTGGCTTTACAAAACTGATTTTAATACATTTCAAAATGAGTGGAATGTTATGCAAATTGAAGCGTTTACTATCAAAACAAGCTCAATTCATTTTTAAAAAATTGACAGGAAAGCCGAAAAACGTTTTACGCTCTGCATACTTAATTTTTCCAAACGATGTGTAATTTCGTTTGAAAGACATTCTGCGTAGAAGATCACTTTTGTCTTCTTTTTTAAGCTGGCAAGGAAACGAGGGAGATTTGACCACACGGGAGGTTTAATCCACCCTCTCGTTTCTTATTTTAGCATTTGTTCTGATGAGCATCACACCGTAGCGAGGTATCAAGTAGAATCAAAAGCTCATTATTTTTTTTTAGCTATTTTGAATAAGAAATATTAGTGTAGAATGAATCTGGAACTGAAACTATGCTGAAACATGTTGACGAATACAGGGTTTTGAGAGCGAAAAATTTCTGAAACTACTGGGGTGTCAGTCTATAAAAAGCACTAAATAGGACAGGAATGAGGCACCTGGCACCTAATAAGGCGCAAAAAGAAAAAAAAAAAAAATAATAATAATTTCGTGAGCAGAGAAAAGTTTTCGATATTTGCTGCAAAAACTAAATAATGATCTGAATACTGCAATCGTTTACATTTTATTCATAAAGTATATGAACACAATTGATAGATATTATTGTTGACGATTTAGCGGGGTTCTTGACAGCGGCGAACTCAGGGGGGGGGGGCATGAGCACCGACAGGGGGGTGTGTTTGCACCTCCTGGCTTTTTGTAAACAAAAACATGATTTTTTTGAAAAAAAAAATTGGCGGCGATTTTTTGTCAAAAATTTTTTTTTTCTAATTTTTGTCGTATTTTTCTTGGAAAGATAATTTTTAGTAAAAAATATTTTAACAAAAATTTTGAGTGGAAACTTTTTGAAGCTCATGTTTCCACTCTCCCCCATAAACATAAGACAACACTGAAAAAAAAAAAAAAAAGACATTTGAATTCAAATTGCGGTTTCTCGCATTTACGAATTGTAACAGCGTGTGTTTGTGTGTGGTTATGTGTAAGCGTGTGTGTAGAATTTGAGTGCCACCCCCGGTGGAGCGGAGGCCCCTGACCAGAGCAGGTGTCCTGCTCCTACGGGGGCGGGTGGAAGGTGTTGGTCGCAGAAGCACCCAGTCAAAAGTAAAAGAACTCCGGTCAACTGCGGCCAAATGAGAGTAGTTGGCAATTCATAGATTGCTTGAACACACACACTACATGGAAACATTCTCACAAAGATTAGCTTCAGTAGGTTGGCATGGCATACAATAGCTTTTTCCTTTCGTGCGATTTCAGTCATTGAAAAATATGCCAAGTACATTTTTAGGAGGATAATCTCTAATAATCCACTTTCCGTGGGTAATCTTAATTTAAAAGCCCCAACTAATGAGCTTTTATGCTGTGAACAAGAATATGGAAGTTATTTTAATGTGCAATAAATCAGAACATTACGTGTGATTTTTTAAAAGAAAGTTTTGTTTTCGAAAATTAATCGCTTTTGTTTAACGTTAAGTTGTTTTGGGAGAGGAAAGTGTCTTTCCTTCTCTTGTAACAAGTTTCATGCTGTTACTAAAATCTTTCGCGATATGATTACAGGGGAATTTAACTAAACTTTTGCATATGGTAAAATTTTGCGAATAAGGAATCATGATAAAATCGGAATTATACAAATTACGTGATCAGACGTTCTTAAAATTTTTTAAGGGACGTGCTTTTATTTATTTATTTTTTTTTTATGGCGGTGTTGGGGGGGGGGGGGTATGCTGTACGATCATTATGTAGCTACGACAAAATTTGGAGTATTGGGCTGTTTTTCTTTATTTTCGGTTTTTATTTCCTTCAACACAGCAAAGAAGTTTTGTGATCAAGAAAAAAATTTCTCTCAAATTTCGACCCAAATTCTCATTTTACACCTATCTTATTTTCAGGATGCTCAAATGCAACTGAGCACGCCTGTAAGAACAAAACTCTCCACGATAAGATTGAAACCCTTCGAAATTAACCGTCATAAAATGTCCATCTCGCAGTCCGCGCCATGAGCTCCCACCTTACCCGCAGGCCCGCCATTAAGGGGGGGGGGTCAGTTGCCCCTCCCCTAGCTTGGAGAAATCAATGTATTTACACATAGGTGGGCGTGGTTTTTGTTGATTTCTGATAAAATTGAATTGTGTTCATACCCTTTGACCCCCCTTGAAAAACTTGAAATGACGGACTGGCTGACGGGCACCCTTGCTATTTTCAAAACACACAGTTCATTAAGTAATACGGATTAAGTCGGAAAAATGCAGTTATTCATATTTTGGAAACCAATACGAACTGTAATACACCGCCAACTCGTTCATTTCGATCCATGGACTGCAGTTTCGGACTTGTTATGCCTTCATCAGCATGGAATACGAAAGTAAACGAGTTGGAGGCAAAAATCCTCTTATAGAGAAAAGAAAGCCAAAAAAAAAAAAAAAACTGGTAGCTAATGTGAAATTTTTTTCAACTGGGCAATTCCATGGTAACAGACGCATCCCATAAACACGTCCGTTATGGAGCCAAAAAACCGTCATATAAATATAGTTTCTGAATTTTCAAAAATTTAACTGTATTTTATCGAAGTGGAGTCCATTGTTCTTCATAAAATTTCTGCAACGAAATAAAGATTTAACATAGTCGACGCTCTATATAATGACCGTCTCCGACCCACAGAAAAAGGTCTTTATAACGAGTGGTCGCTATAAGAGGTAGATTTTTTTAAAAATACACATGCATCATGGATGCCCAATATCGCATTAAAATTGGCGATTTTTCAAAGATTTCAACAAAGTACTCAAATATTTTTTTTTATTGAAATTAAAAAAATATATTAATGAAAAATATTATAACACAATATTAAACAGATTTTAATTTAGAAAATATAGGAAAAAATATTATTGCATATTTATAAATCATTTATTTTCTGAAGAAAAAATCAGAAATCGTTGTTTGCCTTTTCGCAAAACATTAGTTTTCATTTCAGATATACACTGGCGGAAAAAAAAAATCCTAACACCAAGAAAGACTTGTGTTAGATAAACGAAATTTGGTAGGCGTGTTTATACAACTGAAAGATGACATCGATTGAAATTTCGCGTTCCGCTCATAAGTGTGGCGCAGCTGGCGTCACTCAGAACATGCAAATAAGGCTTGTTTTAAAAGCGTGTTGTGAAGCTCGTGTGTATTATTTTTCCGTAAAATTTGACGCATTGCGTTCATGTTAGCCAGGAATACCTTTAAGAAGACGAAGAAGCCATTATCAACAGCTCAGCGAGTTTGAACGAGGTCGTACAATTTGGCTACGAGAAGGTGGATTTTCATTTCGCGGTATTGCAGAAAGACTTGGGTGGGAATGTTTCCACCATGCATGATTATTCAAAGCTGTGGGCAAGGGACGGTACTACCTCAAGAAGATCGAGTTCCGAGCTGCCACGTGGCACGACTGAGAAGGAAGATCGCCGAATCCTGCGTACGGCTGTGGCGCATCGTACTGCATCTGCGGCTGACATTCGAGCTGTAGTTGGTACCTTCGTGACACAAGGAAGGGTAAGAAACTGTTTACTTCAAGGACAGCTTCGAGGTAGGCAGCCTGCAGCCGGTATTCCATTGACTGCAAACCATTGCTTTTTCTGACGGCAGTGGTGCCTCGACAGAGCTCACTGGAGGTCGGAGTGGAGATCTGTTGTAATTTTTGATGAAAACAGATTCTGCCTTAGTGCCAGTGGTGGCTGTATATTGGTCAGAAGGAGGCCAGGGGACCGCCTGCATCCAAACGGTCTACGGCCTAGACACACAAGACCCACACCTGGAGTTATGGTCTCTGGAGCAATTTCCTACGATAGCAGGGGCATTCTTGTTGTTATCCCAAACTCACTGATTGAAAATTTGTCGTCAGTCTGGTAATTTAACCAGTAGTACAGCCCTTCATGAGTAGCATTCAAGGGGGCCTTTTCCAACAGGATAACGCTCGCCCTCACATCGCTGCTGTAAGGCAATGTACTCTACAGAGTGCTGACATGTTACCATGACCTGCAAAATCACCAGGTATGTCTCCAATTGATAACGTATGGGATACCATTGGACGGCACCTCGAGCATCATCCACAGTCAGCAATGACGGTCCTAGTATTGACACAACAAGTGAAACAAGCATGGAACTCCATACTACAAAGTGACATTCGGCACCTGTATGACATAATGCATGCACGCTTGCAGGCTTGCCTTCAAAATTCTGGAGGTTATACCCTCTACTAAATTAACATAATTTCACATTTGCATAGCATTTTCTTGAGCTTAAATTAGCCAGTGATCTTGTACATTTAATCAATCAAACATGTTACCTAGACAATTGCAAAACCCAAAATTCATTACTCTACAGAAATTTTTTCTTGGTGTTGGGATTTTTTTTTCCGCCAGTGTAGATGCTGCATAGTGTAGAGCATTTTTTGCTTAGCAAAAAAACATTTTAAAATCTTAATAGGATTTGAATTTATTGCACTAGGAGCTATCATTACAACCTTCTTCATCTGAAGATGATACATTAGTATGTCCTTCCCCCAGTCACTGAGCATTGAAGACTCCACGCTCTTTGTCTGTAAATAATAACTAAGGTCGTTTCAAGTAAAAAACTTAGAAAAATGTTCTATTTGGGAAAATGTCGGAAATAGTGTCCTCTGAATTTGGTCGCTACATAGGATTAGATCAGGGCAAGGGCGGATCTAGAACTTTTTCAAGGGAGGGGCGCGGTTGATTTTTATTACTTACTTTTCCCTACGGTATTCTGGTTTGTAAATGTTGATCACATAAATTTCAGACTTCAGTTTGGAAAAATTTTCGAGGGAAAGCCCAAATTTTCTTCCTTCAACATAATTATAACTCATCTAAAACCACGTTTTTAGAGCTTCAATGTTGATAATTTTCTGGTGGAGAGTCCCTCAAGGGAGGGGCGATCGCTCCCATCGCCCCTCCCTTGTATCCGCCACTGGATCAGGGGTTCCCAAATTTTTTTGGTCCGTGGACCCCTTGCCGAGTTTTCCAGTTTCTTGTGGACTCCTTAATAAGCGTCGTTCCAAAACTAGTCAGGCATTGAAATAATAGAACCGAAGCATTCTTAAACTGCAATTAAGAACTTACTGCGGTTAAGTTCTATTTTGGATGTTCCAAATAACTAGATGAAAACAAGATATATGTAAATATACAAGATTAATCAGAAATTTACCCAACAGTCTCAGAGTTCCTTTAAAACTGATTTTTTAAACAATAAAAACTCCTTAAATGCTTGAAAATTTTCTAAAAATTCAGTTTAACTGTTTTACTGCCGAGAAAAAAATTTAAGTTGAAATTAAAAGAAAACAGATGAAGAGAAAAACATAAAATTTTTATTCATACTTTCATAATAATAATGGCACAAAATTTATACCATGGTACACGGAAAAAAAGAAGCCTTTTTAGTGGGAGGGGTGAATTTGGTGTATCGGCAGCAAATCTTTAGTATTTGGCTCCATATTTTTGAGACATAACTTTAAATCTCTCCGATCAGGGACTGTCAGTCTCTTTCTTATTTTTTTAAAGAAATTTGTGATTGAACTGAAATTTGTTTGCACGAGGTATGAAGACGTAAAAGCTTACAGAAGTTTTCTTATAATATTCCAAAGATATGTCTTTCTGGACACAGAAATGTTGATACTCTTTCCTAAACTATCTTAAGTTCTTCATTAGTTAGTAGTTCTTATTCCAATCCAATCAACTCTTTCTGTGAAATATCGATTTTTCAATGTCATCAAAAATATTGATAATCCACTAAGACATCAGTGCCGAAAAGTTTTTAAAATAGTAATAACAAAAGACCTTGTCAAGTATGATCCTTTTGACATTCAGTGTACTTTGAAGTGTATCATGTACATGGTACACTTCAAAGTGAAAAAGTAATTTATTGAAGTTCTCATCATTTTCTTCATACAACTGCGCAAATAGTGGGCAGTGCTAAGTATTATTACGAATTTTGTTCATTGCATTTGTTACAAATTGTAGTAATTGTTGCAGGCTGTTGCTCAGACTTTTGGGTAATGATCCTGGCTCATGAACCCCTATTTGTATCTCGTGGACCCTCAAATTTTTCTTTTGTTTATATGGACCCCTACAAACTACGAGGGACTCCTGGGGGTCCCTGTGGACCACTTTGGGAATCCCTAGATTAGATGATACAGATAGGTCGTTATACCGAAAATATTGTATCGGGATAAAGTTGGGGCTTGTCCTACTAGTCGTTGCAATGGGATGGTCGTTTTATGTGCAGTCGTTATAATGAGCGTTGACTGTATTTGGAGTCTTTATATGCTGCTTTT
>JAXGGA010017646.1:0-23801 GCA_038373865.1 Uloborus plumipes | reverse complement strand
TCACAGAATAAAAATGATTGTAAGAAACTTTACATCTCTCTCAAACCAAGCTTTTTCCAGTGTTTTCATCAAACACATAAATGTCATTGCATTTATCATGCGGGGAGTTAGTGTATTAAAAGTTAATCTACATAATTCCCCTCTTGATTGTGATACCAAAACCAAAATTCAAAACTATTCCCATTATTTTATAGAAAACGGCTTGCGATACGTATACCCATATCACTATGAATTTTCAAACTACTGCAAACAACGATGGATTGGCAGAAAACTGATTGATATTTACTCTCAAGAATTTCCATTGTATCCAGTTGAAGAATATCTTCGACGTATTTCAGCAGGTCTGGTAAAAATTAATGGCAAGGTTATGGAAGCAAATTATGTTTTGAAACATAATGACCATATCAGTTCTGTCATTCATCGGCATGAACTTGCAGTTTTAGCCATGCCAATGCGAATATTATTTGAAGATGATGAATTTTTAGTTATAAACAAGCCTCCATCAATACCAGTGCATCCATGTGGCCTTTTCAAACGTAATACAGTCACAAATATTTTAAGCTATGAACGAAAATACAGTGAGCTCTTTTTAATCCATCGCATAGACAGATTGACATCTGGAGTTCTAATTATGGCGAAAACAAAAGATATGTCCCGGAAACTTCATGAGCAAATAAACACACACAATGTGAAAAAGGTATATCTATGTAGAGTAGAAGGTGAATTTCCTGATAAACAAATAACCTGCAATGCTCCAATAAAAAAATACAGGCGTAAAATTAATGTTTCACTTGTACATCCTCATGGGAAAAAATCAGAAACTGAATTTCAGAAAATTAGTTACAACGGTAAATCCAGTGTTGTTCTTTGCAAACCTCTTACAGGAAGAACTCACCAAATTCGAGTTCATTTGCAATACTTGGGGCATCCAATATTGAATGATCCATTATATAATAATGAAGCATTTGGATCAACAAAAGGCAAGCATGGCATAATAAATAAAACTATTGACGAGTTGCTGAATGATTTGCATGATGTTATTGTGTGTGATTTATGGGATGATAGTATAGTATCTGGCCCAAATGAAATAGATAAATATTTGATTAACGAAACAGATTCACAATTGGATGATAAACTAAAAAGTGCTTATGTAAAAGATTTATCTGCATTTACTTTTAACCAACATTGTTATTTCTGTTCAAACAAACTCGAATGCAAACAAACACATTTTGGTATGTTCCTTCACGCATGGAAGTACCAAGGTGAAAATTGGGAATTCAAAACTGATATTCCAACTTGGGCATCAGAAAAGTTCGATGCTGTCTGAAGGTTATTTATTTCCATTGGCATGGGAAAATTTTAGTATTCTCTTTATAAATTATTTGTTTGAAGTTTACTGTTCATTACTATGTAATAAAAATAGAAAAAGACATGAGATAGTTTTAATCTAAGCCATTTTATACTTAATCAAATAGTGTATTTAAGTTAGTGTATATAATTGAAGCGGCACAGAATAATGTCTGGTTTGTTCAGACTAAACCCAAAATATTTTTTTTGAAAAAACTCCGTAATTTTTGTATTTCTTAAAAAAGAAAATAAAAAAGAACATTTAAGTAAATTAAAAATTTTAATTAAACAAAATAATTATGCAATTTAAACTCTGTTCTTCATTTGTTTGTTTTTGCATGACAACATAAAAAATTATAATTATATATTTTAACTCTTTACAAACCATTGTAATTTACTCATATGTTTTATTCAAATGCACATATGTGCACTTACTTCTGAACTGTAAAAGAAAATAATAAATTCAAAGATTCTATATGCATTGTAGCACTGTTTATTTATCATTTTTGTTCAACAGATATCATAATTCCTGCACAAAAGAGACATAACTTAAAAAATAAAAATGTGTCCATCTCAACTTTATTTCTGACATCTTAAAAGTTTTAGTGATCAAGAGTGAAGATCTTTAACGTGAGGTTTGCACATTTTAAAATATTTACCCTCAGATTGCCGGAAAAAAAAAAAAATCACATTGCAATTGATTGTAAGTTTGACCAAGTCATTTCAAGTTGAATAAAGTGTTATCCATTATGATAACTCTCCCAGATATTTGACGAACATGGATGACCTAATTTTTTTTTAAGTAGACAAATTTTTTCGTGTGATTGAACAAATCAGTTTTTTTTAAGCCTAGTTTCTTTCTAACAACATGCAAGAAGAAATGTCTAATAAACAGAAAAGAAAAAACAAATGGTGCAGTTGAACTATCAAATTTTTTAAATGTAACCATAGATTGAAATCTTTCCTTCAAAATCTTCAATGTATTGATTTGTTAAAATTTTTTAAAATATTTTGAGTTATCATATATATAGGTGCAAAAAATAATGCACTGCCAGCTCGGTTATACCTTTCAAAGACTGCAGTTTTGTTGTTATTAGAACTTATCAGTCTGGAATAGGTAATAACTGAGGTGGAGATACATAGTATAAAAGCTAAGAGAGAGCCAAACAAACTGGTAGCTAGTGTAAAATTAGTTCACTAGGAAGAAACCACAGCAATGGTACTGTTTAACTTGTAAATTGAAAGTACAGCTTGAATGTTAAGCAGTTATCACTATTAAGACAACTTATCGCCCCATAGCACCCAGACTTCTGTCTGGGTGCTTAGGGACGGTAAGTTACAACTTTGAATACATAAATATATGTGGTTTTATGGTAAAAAAATATTGAAGACAAATATTTACTTTTTTGTTTTAATGGTGTTGCAGATGTAACATATTTTCTTGTGTTACAACCAGTGGCGAAGTCACAAGTAACTTCCCAGAATTCTAGCCTATTTATTTTTTTCCCACAAATCAATGAGGAAACAAATTAAAACTTGTTGAAAAAAAGATAAGATTTCAGCAAAATATATAATACAAAGATGAGGTTTTAAATAATCTCAGGGAAAGCCCATGAAAAATAAATTAATTAGGATTAAAATAAAGGTAATGATAAATATATAGTGTTTCCCCCTTATCTCCTCCCCCTTTCTTCATTTTAAAGTCATTGTGATATCAGTACAAACTGTTAATTATTTTTAATCAAGTGACAGAAATGAATAACTACTGGATCATATCTTTGCATTGTAAATGAATGAGAAAGAAAGCAATAATTTTCTATTTTGAAAACAACTGGTCACAGTTTGAAGATTGTTAAGTTTCAAAATCATTGAACTTCTCGACAGAATTTTAACTTTTTTGTCTCATAAATGGAGCTGAATTTCTAATGAGTTTGTCTCACGTATCAAGTTTGTGTGATATTTTTTGAGTAGATATTTAAGGAAAAGACCTGTGTGAGTAGCTGGAATAGTAAAAAATTTCAATAGTTTACTCCTCACGCCGTCTGAGGTCCAAGTAAGATCAATCTTTTTGATTGCTCAGAAAATAAATGAAATTTTAGTAAATTCAAAATTAAGTTTATTTACAGGTGTGTTTTTTTCAAATCTAATGGCAGACCTATATTTGCATTTTGTTTCATTTTTTTCCTGGATATTTCAAATATTAACTGTGCCAGAGCAGTCTCATCGCAATCCACCTATTGGTGCTCTCTCAGAGACTATTATACATGCACAAATAGTCAACTCTCTATAAGTTGAAGCCTTTTAAGACTTCAACATTCAAATAGTCCTTTGCCTTGAGACTTTTTGTTTAGTCCCAAATTGTTGAGAAGGCTGTGTAAATTTCCCATAGCGCAAATTAGTAATAACTGGAAGGTTTTAGCCAGTCTCTTGGGTTTGTGACTTCGAGCTATTAATAGTTGGTTGAATTTCAAAAATATTAATGTACATATAAGCTTAAAACAATTAAAAATATTATTCAACTTCTTGTAACTATGAGTTAAAAAAATATATATACTTTTAAAATTTTGGCTAAATTGATGAGTAGTTTTCCAATTCGGACATTTTTGTTTTTTATAATTTTATTTTTAAGCACATTCTTCTGTGAGTATAAACAATGAAGTCCAGAAAATGCATACAGAAATTGCGCTTTTGCCATAAAGATAACTGGATGGTATTCAAATTCAATGGATCTTACAAACCTACAGAGTAGAAAAACCTACATTGAAAAAAAGGTACCTTGAAATACCCAAACACATGTCAACAGCTTCTTGCAATATTTGCTTTAATTACATTGCTGTTTTATGATTAAGCATAATTTATTTTTTGGCATTAAGTGTTATTAGCTTTTTGTGGTAGAAAGTAATATTTACATTAGTTATTTTGCTACACTTATTTACACTAGTCTTTTTAAAAGCTAATAAACACATAACAATAACCTTTAACATTCTACTTCTTTTCTCATTGCCAAATTTAATGTAGCTTCTCTGTGAAAATAGGTTCCTATAGTGCCACAGTTGCTTTGTGTATCAGAAGGCTGTGGTGGTCGGAAAAGGAAGGCATCAAAATTGCATGTGGACTGTGTAAAGTAGCGGGTTCAATCCCAGTCGATCGAAGATCCTATATGCTCACTAATGGTGACTAGAGCATGTTAAATATATTTGCGGTCACAAAGTCCTCCAAGATCCCATTACACATCAACACCTCAGGGGGTACTGAATTTGGGTTGCTTTGTCCCTGGTCCAATAAAAAAGCAGAGCTCTCTTTAGGGTCCCATCTAACGGGTTAAATGTGTAGTGGTGGCCGTGGTGGCCCAATCGGTAAGGCATCGGACTCGTATCCGGAGGGACCCGGGTTCGATCCCAGCCGATCAAAGATCCACCGTCTTGATTAATGGTGGCTGGGAGGTGTTAAAAATGTCGTGGTCACAAAGTCCTCCAAGTGAAACGATACCTCTGGGGGTGCTGGGCCTAGGGTTTGCTCGACCCTAGGTTCTGGTTCAAAATTAATAACAGAGCGCTCTTCAGGGCCCTATCCCGGCTAAACCACGAAGCTGTGGTAGGTACGGGGGACCCTGGAGGTGTGAAATGAAAAAAAAAAGTGATAAGTCGGGACCCAGAAGTGTGTGTGTGTGTGTTCATTACATTAAAAGCATGAATAACATTATGAATGAAAATCTGGTTACTGATAATGTCACAAAATGTGCTTTGTACTAAATACAAAAAATGAAGTATCACTATAAGCCAATCAAATTGACAAGAAAATGCTCCTAATAGCAGTTTCAAAGCTTCATCACCTCAAAAAAAACCAGCCACATGTAAGTTTCCTTTTGCAGCACCAATTTTCTCATTGTGTGTTAAAATTATTACATTAAAATCATTAATGAATATAAGAAAAATTAACTCATTTTTAACTTGAACCATTCAACAATACATACTTTTTTTGATTCCATTAACTGTAAAAATGAAGATTAAAAATGAAAATAAATAAATATATTTCAAGTTTAGGATTTCATTTTGCATTGAATGATTTTCAATCCACACGCTGAAAAATATACATCCTAGCCAGGAGTGCTTAACTGGAAGGTCACTGTGACCTCTCAAAAATATTCTGTTAAGGGGCAAATTTTCTCAAAAAATCGGCAATTTGAAGAAGATATTGCAGTACTACATTGTTTGAATGATGCCTAATTTTTCTCCCCATTAAGTTAGGTATGTGTATGCTTGTATTTTCTCATTCCGTAAAATTTAGAATTTCATCTTGGGTAAATCGAGAATTTTTCCTCCCAGAAATTTCAAGTTTTGGACATCCCGAATCTCAATTGTAGTTAATGTAGGAGTAAACACATTTATCCCACTTGTACAAATACACAAGAATGCCCATCCCTCTAGAGCAAGGGTTTACTTACTCAAGGGGTATCACAAAGCCCCCCTCCCCCCCCAAAAAAGAAAGAAATAATAAAATATCCCTTAAAACATGTCCCTAAAAATGTCAATAAATGTCTCACAGTTTGAGCTATGTCCTCTACCCAGTTGGACACCCCTGAAGTACAATTGCTGTTTTATGGCTTTACTAGCCGGGTACCTGGCCCTGCCCGGGTTTCTGTGGGTGTAGGGTGGTTTAGTGAAACTCATTCATAAATTACTTAACTCTAAAGTGCATCTCTATAAACACAATGGCTACTTCTGTAAACAATGGCTATGTTATGGATAAACTATAAAAAAAATAATGCAAGCTAAAAAAAAATAGCAAGCTACAAATAATGTTTGAGTAAATAGGAAATGTTATAAGCTTGGTATATTAAAATAAATATATATTTACAGTATCAATCGCACTGAAATTAACCATTTCCAAATATTGCTTGTTAAATAAGTCCCATTTTATTAGTTTCTATCCTCGTGACAACATTGGTGAGGTGAAAACATCTTATGTACCTAATTTAGAAATTTTTTTGACTATAAACACTTTCTATTCTCTAACTATTGCCAAAATCATTTTTTTTTATTTCACCCGTTAGCGATTGTTGGCTCAGATAAATATAAAAATCCCTAGAAGGCAATAATTTCCATACTTACTCCAGAGAAGTCTTGGTTCAAAATTTTCAATAAGATTACAATCAATATTGTTGCTGCATGGCACCAAATTTTTGCAACAATGGGTTGAAAATTTAGTCATTTAATGGGGAAATGACATAAAATTAACTGTTTTCCATAATAACTTTTTTAAACTAAGCTTTTTAGAAATAAATTATAGCTTATCCTGCTCCCTATTACTGTAGCTATCTATGGTGAAAAAATGGTTAAAATCGGTTCAGTAGTTTGGAAGATTACCCCGGACATACGTTTTCAAAAGTAGTCTTTTATGTATATAGATTGATTAAATGTACCATCTTGGTAACTAAAGATGGAAAATCCATAAATGGATTGAGCTAACAACTGCTGGAACATATATGTTCTGTTAGTAGTCTAAGGCGTAAAGAAGAGATTAGTTAATAGAGCTTAAGTTTTCACTTTTTAACTGCATAAATATGTGCGTTGAGTATTCTGAAACAATAACTTGATTTAAGTAAATAATTTATATTTAATCCACTTACAAAATATTTTTTACAATATTCACATATATTATACATTCAAGATAAAGCAATTACTATAAGCTAGAGTAAGTTCTTTGGGAAAGTATTATAAGAGCTTGAGATGGAGATAAACTAAACACTCCAAGCTCTTGGAGAGCATTGGTTTTAGCTTCTGGACTTTCTTCGCACTTCAATGTTTCTTTCAAAAGCATAGCAGGAGCATTGTTTAAATTTAGTAAAGCAGATGCATCTCGAACTCTGGGGAAAAAAAAGTTTGCAAAATAAATTTACACAATTACAAAAAAAAAAAAATTATAATAATCTGCAACATTTTCATGAATAAATTAAAAGTGCAATCAGGCATTTTTATAGATTTATCTTTTATCTATATCATTTCTTTTTTTAGGTGGAATGCTGAAATGCATCCAAATAAGAACTTGTAATCAGCAAATGAACTTTTCTTTTTTATGAAATTTGTAATTTTAAAATCAAAGCATTCATAAAATCATTAAGACTTGATTAAATAAAAAAATCTCCAAATATGAGTCACTCTTTTTTGTAAGTTTTTTTTATATGCACATTAGGAGCTTATGAGCAAAGCTCAAAAAGAGTTTATAACAAGTGTTTGCAGGACTGAGTGTAAAAAATTGTGTTAACAAAACTCCTAACAAAAAAAAAAAGAAAAGGAAAAAACCTAGTAATTTTTATGATTAGATAAAAGCAATGCATTGTTAGTAAAATAAAATGTGTACTTGAATGTTTTTAGTGTTTATTGTGCAATAAAATTAAAAAACATAGCATTTTTTTGTACAATCTTTGAATTGCATGTTGAACAGGCAAAATAAATTAAACTGAATGAATCAGAAAGAAAAGCTGCCTCTAAATTATGTAAGTACTTACAATTTAAAATAGTTCTCTGGTTTTAACGTATAAGAACCGAAAATAGGAAATAAATTTCGCTTCATGTCAAAACTTAACTGAGCTGCCCCACCTTCACTGAAACTATTTTGGAGTATCACCTGAAAATGATAAAATTATATTCTAAAAAATTGAAAAAACTTCATTTTACATGCTTTTCTAAAATTCACTTGAAACAGAAAGAAATACATGCAAAACAGGAATCCAGAACAAAAATAATTCAAGTACAAGGAAAACCTTGATGCTAATCACAAATAAAAGCCTTAATACATTATTGATAAAACAATTCAGCTTTAAAACCGAAAGTATCATTCACACAGTTTTTACACTTTGATCAAGTACACAACTAGATGAGCAATAATTACAGGGTTCGCGTTTACCCGCTATAGCGGGTTTTTTACGCAAATTCTTGTAGAACGGACGCAACATTCACGCCGTTTCGGGTCCCTGGGACCCAAAAATAATAGTTTATGCCAGGAGAAAAAAAAACCGATCAAAAAGTAATTTCGGACCCGTGTGAATCGAAAAACTCCAGAAAACTAGTGCTGATTTCATGCTGTATATAGTTGAACTTTTACAATCATAAAAGGAGGGGAAAGAATAAAAGAAACCCAATCATCCTTATATGCTAACTCAATGACCCCCTATTGTGTTGGCCAGGCATTCCTAGTTCTAAGAACAGCGTCGGACGGGGTTGTCCCATTGTCCTCCCATTCTTTTCTTAGAATTGAATAGTAAACATGGTGCAGGTACGAAATTTTCATAGTATTTTAGATCTTTTTTGTTCGTTTTTCGTTAGCACGTGGAAAATAGGCTTAGTGAATTTTGGCACATTTTTACTGATTGAGCAGCTATCTTTTAGTATCAGTTTCTGGTTAGTTTTTTTTTTTTATTATTATTTCCTAAATAGTCCCTAGTGCAAAGCCTACAGAGCTAAAATACAATGGTATTTTTCCCCTTGTCTTATTCCCCCCCCCCGAAAAAAAACGGCAATTGAAACATATTTTCTGCTTGAAATTTAACTATGATTTTCCTCCGCAGAACATTTAGTTTCATTTTGCTTAGCATGTTTTACTTTATCTTTCTGATTTGTTTACAGATTTTTTCAATAAACTAATCAACATAATTAAAAATATTCTTAAGACATAATTGTGCTTTCCCAACCACAAAGAGTTTTTTTTTAAACCTTTACACAAAAAAATCAAATGCTGATTATAAGTCTTAGGAAATAACAGAAGATTACAATCATGGATTTATCCTTGTTTTTATTTATTGCCAGAAAAACTTGCTTCTTTGATTACAGCTTCTTGTGTCGTGTTTGACAGTACTTACATCTAGGAATACATTGATGTCATGAATTCAAACATGTCCAATACTAGGAATTCAAATAAAAACCTTTTTATTTTGTGGCTTAATACGTCTAATATTAAACCCATGTTAAAAAAAATTAAAGGTGAAAATCTAAGTTATCTTCTTGTGGCATCATTGATTTTTTATGCATCAAATTTTGCGAAAAGTTGTCAATTTAGTACATGAAATCAATGGATTATTGTGCATTTTCAGATCAATTTTAAACAAATGTTTTTTCTAACATTAGTTTGCTGTGCCTAGTTACAAAAAAAATAATGACAGTTAAATTATACCTGCTAATTTTAAATTTTATGAATTTTTTAGTAAGTTTTAGTTATTTATTTTTTGCAAAGAGTAGAAATAAGCAACGTATTGTACAATTTTCTACATATTATCTCCAAATGGAGTGCATAATAGGCTGTGCCCTCCACCCCTTCTGAAGTGACCCTCAACATAATCAATCTTTTGTAGCCTGCTGTTTCAAAAAGGTTGTGCATCCCTGCCGTCAATATCATTAAACAGTCCTCTTTCAAGAAAAGTTCGGAAGTTGCAATGGAAAAAGCAAATTGAAAAAGAAATGAGGACAGTATACTGGCTTGCCAAAGAGCTACAGGAACAAATTTTTGTCTCTAATTGAATTGAATTAATATTGATCTCAAAAACTAAAGGAAAAACTCCTTTATTAGTATTGTACTGGTGCGCCATTTTCACAAATCTGTTTTGTGTTATCGCCTGTTGCAAGAGAGGAATTCCAAATGCTTGGACCTCACGCAGGGAAACTTTCAGACGTAAACACGCTGTTTTGTGTCTATTAACATCAAAGGCGAGGGACTCTCAGAAATGCGAGCAAATAGTCAACAAGTGCTCGTGTTCCTAGAAATCCAGCCATGTGTTTTTTGTGATCATGGTATAATGGCAAATGGTTGACATTTGTTGCGCCCAGCGAGAATTCCTGTTTGGTGTGAAGCGACATGCAATGACACTTTTCGGAGCATAAATTCGAAGGAATGTAAACCTCTCTGACAAGAGAACGGTAATAACTTTCTCATTCTCGGATAAACACAGACGGTCTGATAAACCTAGCGGTCTAGGACCCCCCCCCCCCAAGAGACCGGGATTCGAGATGAGATGGAGAGGACTCTCGGAGAGCGGACAAGATGGTCATGCTTGTCGCGCAGTGTTCAAAATATCTACTTATACAAATTATGTAACATAGCTGTAAATACGGTAGAAATAAATATGCTAGTATTTTACTTGCATCCTCTGTTTCAATCAACTAACGAACAGAGTAGCCAAAACGTTACAGTATAATTTAATCATTCACCAAGTTCACTTGTTTTCCATTCAAAAGTGTGCACACAATTAATAAATTTTTTCCTGAGGAAACATATATGCAATGCATTTACAACATTTGTAATTTAATAATAATGTTATTTTATTCAAATATTTCGGGACTCAATTTTTTCATCAAAGGACTCACTTTTTTTTCATTAATGGGTCCATGGGACCCAGGTAGCAAATAGGTCAGCGCGAACACTGAATTAACATGGGATTAGCAGGGCTTAATTTCTAACAAAAGAAATGTAGGTTTTTTTTTGACTCCAAAACTGATTTTCATATGTAATAGTTCGAATTCCACCAATGATATATTTCATATGTATTTTTAATTACCTTGTGTCATTTTGCTTGTCATGTATTAAATTACTCCTTTTTCTTTTTTTTTTACAGCATTGGATAGTGTGTGTTGTTTTCTTCACTAGTTTTCTGTTTTTTGAGCTTAACCCACTTGTTTTTCAGTATGACAAGCTGGCAGATATGATGGGATCATAAAAAAGTTTTAGTATAACATTAAAAACATACGATACTGTATTTTCGGGTAGAAAGCCGCGGCTTATACCTGTTAAAACGCTGAATTTAGCTCCTGCAGTTTATAGGATGTATAAGTTTTTATTTTTTTACACCCTTGAACAGTTCTATTTTAAAAAGGGTGACAGCATTTCTGCTTACTCAGATGTTATTTTATTTTCGGAGATCTGATAACCAAGGGGAATAAATTAAGAAAAAAAAAACCCATCAACAATAACCAACATATCTAACAAAGGAATCCAAAGGAAAAACAAATAACAAAAAATCGCTGATGATAAGGAAGGGGAATAAATTAAGAAAAAAAATACATCAACAATAACCAACATGTCTAACAAAACCAGAATCCCATCCCATTAGAAAAAAAAAAATGCCTGCCCGCCCATTGCTGAGGGAATGGAAAGTAAGGTTGCCGTAGAAACTAACCTGAGTAGGACAGGGTTACTATAAGTTGCAGTTATTGCCAAAATGTTGCAAAGTTTTAATTATCTATGATATTGAAACACTTTTCAAATCAGTGCTACTAATTCTTTGTCATTGCTTTTGAATGATGTCAAATACGAGTATACTGCAGCATAGGTTCTTGTAGATTAAATTTTTAACTAAGTTTTATGCGGCTTATACGCCCATGCCGCGTATCTGATGGAACATTTTTTTTTCTCCTGAATTTTGCGAAGTGCTGCGTATACGGTGGTGCGTCTTATCTCCCCGAAAATACCGTAAATTCAGAAAATTCACTTCTTAAATATTATGTATTTCTTATTTGCACACACTATTTTATTTCTAATCAACTTAAAATGTGAACTATGGAGAAATAGAACTCTTGATTTTGAGCAAAACATACAGGTTAGAACACTAACAAAAACATGGTGGTAACAGAAACCTAGAAAAAAAGTTCCCTGATAATTCCCTGATTTAGCTCCAAAAATTTCCCTGATTTTATAAGCGTGACTACCCAACTAATTTAAGGATAAAGCATTAACGTAACATTTAGATATTTTTTAAAAATATCTATCTCTTTTTGAAAAACAAAAGTTATTATGTTTTGAATAAAAGACAAATAAGTGTTAATGTTGTCCAATGAAAAAAAAAAGCATTACTTTTAATTATAAAGTAATATGCGACATCAGTCAAAACTAATAAAATGTTAAATATAACAATAATTTATACGTACTTCCTCATATAGATAAATATTCAATTCCTCAGCAATTCGTTGCCAAGTTTTAGTAAATAAAGGCTTTGCTAACAATTCCTGAAGACTTAGCAGACTATTATTAATAACTTCCAGCATTGGATAAGCAGTAGGAGAAATTTCCATTAATTTCTTATCTTGCACAGGCAAACAAAACCACCTAAAATTTAAATGTATATATAAGTAGCATAACAACAAGGGTGCTAGACTTTTAGAAATATTAAAACATTATTTAAACTAAACATTTGAATTTGAATTGATTAAAAATGTTTATTTTGCATCAAGGATATCAATTATTTACAGGCAAATTAAATATAAATCTTATGAAAGGTTCTTTATGAACTTTTCCACTAGGAGAAAAGGGGTGCATGAGCGCAGCTTGAATTCAGGTTAAGGAAGGGTAAGCATAATGCAGCCTGGGGGTGGTTTTTAAGGTAATCCCTTCTTTTAATTCTTGGTCTTGCACTATTTAGCCAATGTAATTTTATGGTAACAGGTAATATATATTATACATTGAAGGATTTTTATTAACCAAACTCTCTCCAATGAAAAATTCTGATTTCACCCTTGGGGGGGGGGGGGGGTTACACATTTTTAGTTCAATGAATATCAAGTTTGAGAGGGCAACAAGTATGAAAACCTGTAAATACAAGTTCAAGTTCAAATTTTAGTAAAAAAAAAAAAAAAACAAGTTTCTTATAAACGTACACTAAAACCTAAATTAAAAATGGTTTTGAATAGCAGTTTTCATTGACTTTTTTTTTTTCCATTTGAACAGTTGGAATTTCACATTAAGTATAAGGATTTGTGAGTTATGATTGTTATGATGAAATAATAAGAATAGCTTCAATTTAAAGCTATTCTTATGTTTTAGCTGTTCTTTATTTATGTTTGAGCATAAGTTCTTTACATTTAATAGCTTGCTGAACAAGGGCAAATAAAAATGCATTAAATTGGGAGGGTGAAAGTGCTCAGTTTTTGCTTAAGTCAGTTTTCTACATTAGTGACTGCTCTTATACACAACAAGTCCAATTTAATATACATGATATGTTCCTGTGTTTTACGTAATGTAAAAAAAGGGGAAATCTTAGAATTTTTAGAATGAAGATCAATGCTGAGCTATGACATGGAACTAGACATGGAACTGACATGGTGACTATGACATGGAACTAGACATGGAACTGACATGGTGACTATGACATGGAACTAGAGTACTGATTATTTAAATTTTAAAATTAATTGTCATTCCATAAAAAAATACCCTTCTCTATAATTAAAAAAAAAATCATTTCATTGTGTAGAGTTTATCATCCTGCAAAAAAACTGATATACTTTTCACAGTGATATCCCTGTGAGTAATGCTGAAATGAAAAAGGGAAGAAGAAAGGTCAATTATTCTTAATATTCTCTGTTTAAGTAAAACATAATCATTAATATAGCAAAGAACATGCAAGATATTACTTTCATCAAAAGTTCATAAAATATCAAAAGGAAACAGAATGAAAAATGGAAAATAAGACTTTACTACTTTTAGACAATTAATTTGTTTTAGAGTAGATGTTTCAAAAGCTTACTTTTCTTTTCTATATGGTCTACTTTTTGCCTTGATATCTAGCATCACTCGTTCACATAAGGTGTTGAGAAGATCGTTTTGCATATGCTCAAACAAAGCAATGATTTCATCAAACACAGACTGCTCTAAGAGCTCATCATTATTATCTGTTTTGGTGCTTCTTCTTCTTAGGAGACAGGCAGATTTAGTTTCTGATTCTAAAATTTAAATATCTCTTAATAATATGAAAAATAAAAGTAATGAGTGAACGGTTTAATTTTTAATAGCAGTTACAGTAGGGATGCACTGATTAATTGGCAGTAATTGCTAATCAGCTATTTTACAGATTATTCATAATAGGCTATTGCCAATTAGTAAAAAAAATTAAATGCATTTTTTTCAACACTCCAAGTATAATTCAACCGCGACGAGATGGCCGGTGTCAATCAAATGAGAAAACGAGTCCATTCCTTAAAATAGGTAGAATTTCTACCCATTCAAATTCCCCCATCAAATGTGAATCCCATTCCTCAATTTTCATCTGCGTATCACCCCTTCCTAAAAATGGACAATCCTGAAAAAAGGAGGAGTCATAGGCCATCTCTGCGAAGTTGAATTATATTTATTCTTGAGCAAATACTATAAGAACAAATTTTTAAATCAATGTAATTGTAAATCAATGTAATTTTCTGCAAACATTAGGATAGCATGAAGTATTAAAGCGTTAATGCTGGCTTACATTTCTTCTTACTGTAAATAATCTTTTAATTAATTTTATTATTTTAATAGCACTTACATAAGGGAAGCACAGATTAAGTGGCAGTAATTGTTAATCTGACATTTCACAGATTATTCATAATTGACTAAATTTTGAATTGTATTTTGAAAAATAATTAAATACAATTTTTTTAACGCTTCAAGTATTTATTCTGGAGCAAGCAACAGAAGAGTAAATTTATTAACAGTACATGAATGTAATTTTCTGCAAACATAAGGATAACATGAAGTATTAAAGTGTTAATGCTGACTGACATTCCTTCTTACTGTAAATAATCTTTCACTTAATTTTACTATTTCACTTATTGTTTGCTTTTTAAAAAATTTATACACATGCTTTATTTTATTTATTTACATTTTTTCCCTTTCTATTTTGAATAAATATGCACACATTTTTAATGTTGCATCATGTTTCATGTGTTGATAGTTTTCTGTATCCCTACCTTTAGCATGGTACTTTAAGTTTACCTTATAATTTTAATAAAGAATAAAAGTCTTGTATTAAGTTGCGACTAAAAATAAAAAAAAAGTAGCTACAAAATCAAAAGTGTCTGCTGAACACAGGCTTCTAACTTAACATTTGAATTTTTATGTCTAGTTGATACAATGATTGCAAATTCCGAACATTAGCGCTTATGCTAGTTGCTCAAGAAAGCACAATACCCTCATAACGGTAAAGTGCAACACAGTTATTTAAATGTCAAGTTAACATATTACTTTACTAACAAGAATGTGCACATTAGCTCCCAGCTGAATTGAATGAAATTTTGAAATATTATTTTGAAAAAAAAAAAGAAAGAAAAAGAAATCATCACTCAGAAATAAAAAAAATAACCGTTTCTGAAGTTGAAATTGTAAGAAAAAGAACAGAGAAAGGGTAACATTAAAAATTTAAAATTACCTCATCATGATCATTGATCAACTGAACAGATTAATCGCTAATTGGTCAATTTGATTATCAGTTCATTCCTAATTTACATTCTAATTGTGATCGTTTCTGGTTCACAAGAAGATATTAGTTTTTATTGATAATTTTAAGAACAAGTTTAAAATTTTATATAGTTTGAATTTTAGAGCTTAGGGGACATAGGTTTGGGAAGAGAGATAGATATCTTCAGAGGCACTGATTTTCGCAAAAATGAATACAGTCGACGCTCGATATAACAACCATCTCTGCCCTACAGAAAACGGTCTTTATAACGAGCGGTTGCTATAAGAGGTAGAACATAGCGTATATTGGGATACAGTTGGGTGTTTTCTCACCGGCCGTTATATTAGAACGGTTGTTATAACGAGCATTGACTGTATATCATTGGCTTAGCGAGTGGAAAATGTTCCCAATTTCATGCGAAAGAAAAGTGTATAAAAAATAAGGCTTAAATTTTCACAACTAGGACGGGCTAGCGAAAATAAGTTTTTACAGTAATTAAGAAAAGCACTCAAGAACTATTACAGCTCAACTGCTACACAAAACTGAAAAATCTAGCCATTGGAAAGAAAAAATAGAATACAATTAATGAAATATCTAGAAAACAAGTTCTTATTACCTTTTAAAAGTTCTTCATATGCATTTTTTTTCCTTTTGTAAGCATAGAGTTGTAAGAAAAACTGCAATAATAAGTATACAGTAAGTGAATATTTTGTAATATATTATCTTATAGAAACATTACAACAAGAAAACATTCACTATCACCAGACTCATCATTTCGAGCGATCAGAGAGGTTAATCCTGTGAGCAAGAGGTGAACTCTTACCACATCGTCAGTTTGCAATTGCAAGGATCTCACAACATCAGGGCCAAAGGCAAGGGTGTAGCTAGGGGGTGCAGCTGCACCCCCTAGATCAGAGCCAATGGGAGGTCGCTGCGACCTCTCATTTTATTTATTTTTTTGACAAACGATTTTTTCCCCTTTCATGCTTTTCATTGTTACATGCTAGTGCAGACAAATAAGTTCGTATTTTATTACTCGATGAAATTTGGAATTTCATTCGGTTATTGAGAGTCCCCCCCCCTCCTCTCCCACCAATAAATTTTAAGTCCTTGGCGCCACTTATCAAAGAATGCGCTTCATTCTTTATCTAACACGGATCATTTTTCCAAACCCAAATTTGTCTTTCAGCCTGAAAACAACTTTTTTAATCTGAGTATGCGAAGAATAAAAATTTTAGGGTGAAATATTGCCGAAAAATGTCAAGAAGCACTATTAATCACTAAATGAGGAAACTTATCCCCATTGAAAGTGCAATGCTACCATAGTAAGAGGCACCGAGCACGAATGAGACGTTTTTTTCTCCCTCTGTTGGATTCGTGTATTAGATTGTATTCCCCTTCCTCATCATTGTCTAGGAAAATAAAATAATATGGGACTAAGCAGAAATACTGCTATGGTGCACTTTCTTCTATCACCCCTCTTTAAAATGGAACAGTTCAAAGGCGCTTGTCACGGCTTTCGAGGTTGGGCTGCCTAATTTTATGCAGTGTTGGCGTTAGTCGCCAAAAAAAAAAAATAAATAAATAAAATAAATAAAAAAAAATAAATAAATAAAAGCATATGTTTTCAAATTTCATCAGCCAATTGGTATCGGATAAGAACTTTTTGGGAGGTCACAGTGACCTGCTATTGGGGTGCCACTGCTTGCACCCCCCTAACGTGAATCCTGGCTACACCCAGGGGATCCCAAAGGGGATCCAAAATAGCACATGAAAATATTTTTTGTAGTTTTTTTCATATTTAAGGGAACGCCAAAAATGTATTGTGAGGGGCATGAAAACCAGTAAATACAAAACTTTCATGGATTTTAGAAATATAATGTTTATATACAATTGTGCATGAGTTCTGTTGCTGTTTTTTTATGAATTGTGCAAGTACTCTTTGAGCCCCCCCCCCCCCCTGTAATCGTTTATAAGTTTTTGCACTTAAAACTTTCATTGAATTTTTTTAGGGATATATTCGTACATTAGAGGCCATTAAAATTATGAATTTTTAAAATTTCTCATTAGGATGAATACAGATATAATATTTCAAAAAATAAAATGTAACTGCCTTACAAAAAAGTCTTTTAAAAGGTTGTGTTTTGTGTTACCTCTCATCCCTCTTACTACCTCTCATCTATCAGGTTTTAGAATTTCAACTCTTCAGATATTTTTAAAACCTTTTGTAATGACCAGCCGCGGATGGAGCACCCTGCACCGGCCCGGGCATTTATCACAGACCGGCCCATATAAAATGTTCGTAAATTTTAATTAAAAAATTGTGCTTTCTTTTGCATTTAAAAATTTCAATGATGAACATGCAAATTTACACACAAACCAAACATTTTTTTCTATTTAATATAAAACCACTATGCGTATACAAATTCAAAAAATTTACTACTACAAATGTTTAATACTTACAGCTACTCCGATTATACATAAATATAAATAAGTAATTGAACATTGAAATAATGGTACACTATTACTACGCATTCGATCGCGTACTGCTTCTCGTAATAGTCTAAGATCCCACCGCAGTTTATCTACACTCATAGCGTACACTTATGACGTATATTTCAAATTAAAGCTGATTTTTTTCTGAACGTGATGCACTATGTCCGCCTATGTAAAAGCGCCCGAAACCTATAGGCAGCCTGGCCTAGACAGGTCACATGAATGTAGTATTTCTACACTCATAGCGTACACTCATGACTCATATATCAAATTGAAGCTAATTTTTTCTGAACGTGGTGCACTAAGGCTGCCTATGTAAAAGTGGCCGCAACCTCTAGGCAGCCTGGCCTGAAGTTTAGGGACCAAAATTTCAAATGGTTATAAAAGAAAAGACGGAAAAATCGGTCGATTATTTTGCTTTTTTTACTAAAATTATTCTTAATGTTAGTACTTTTTCGAAAAAAAATTGATGAACTTAAATTTCAAAAATTGCCGATAGGGGGCGCTTTAGATTTTGGAGCTAAAAACAACTACTTTTTACCGTTTGTTTTCACATTTTCGTAATTGATTCAAAGAGTTAAAACTCTAACTAAAATTTTGAGCCCAAAATATCAACTAATTTCCGGTTTTTAGCAATACTCGGACCAAACGTCAAAAATTGCGTTTTTCTGCTTTTCAACTAGTCCTTTTATGTAAAAAAATTATTAAACTCACCTGATAATGTTAAAATAAAATCAGATGAGCCCTTTAGTAACTAAAAAAAAGAATAAATATATTTTTTTTTCCAACAGTTTTTTACCCAGAAATTTTGTATTTTACAACTCAGAAAGTGTGCATTTAATTTAATTTTCACATTATTAGTATCGCCAGATGATTTCAATAATCTTTTTTACATGAAAGAACAAGTTAAAAAGCAGAAAAACACATTTTTTGACGTTTGGTCCGAACATTGCTAAAAACTGGAAATCAGTTGATATTTTGGGCTCAAAATTTAAGTTAGAGTTTGAACTTTTTGAATCAATTTCGAAAATAAGAAAAAAAATGGTAAAAAGTAGTTGTTTTTAGCTCCAAAGTCTAAAACGCCCCCAATCGGCAATTTTTGAAATTTAAGTTAATCAATTTTTTTTTGAAAGAGTACTCACATTAAGAATAATTTTAGTAAAAAAAGCAAAAGAATCGACCAATTTTTCCGTCTTTTATAACCATTTGAAATTTTGGACCCTAAACTTCAGGCCAGGTTGCCTAGAGGTTGCGGCCACTTCTAGTGCACCACGTTCAGAAAAAAATTAGCTTCCATTTGATATATGAGTCATGAGTGTACGCTATGAGTGTAGAAATACTACATTCATGTGACCTGTTTAGGCCAGGCTGCCTATAGGTTTCGGGCACTTTTACATAGGCGGACATAGTGCATCACGTTCAGAAAGAAATCAGCTTTAATTTGACATAAACGTGATGAGTGTACGCTATGAGTGTAGATAAACTGCGGTGGGATCTTAGACTATAAGAAAAATTGTGACAAAGATCAACTAATGGAACTTGAACACTGATCTGGCTCTTCGTAATCCTTTATACAAAATTTTTGATGCATAGAAAGTAAATCCATTTTTTCGTACATTTCAAAAGCTTGAAGGAAGACATTGATTTTGAAATTTCTTACACACAACTGAATATATACACAGGATTGAAATAAAGCTATGGTGTTTCGTATATATTTGAGACCTTAACTGGGGCAAAATATAATTATGTGAAAATGGGGAGAGTTAGAAATTTAACTCTGATCGATCTTTAAATTTATATTTACGCAGAAATGTATCCCCCCCCCCTCCCCTACTGAAAGTAAATCCGTTATTAGCATACTTTTTAGAAACTAATAACATGACGATCACATGTTTTAAAACGTAGTTTCTGATTTAATTTTCATAACGAAGTAGTTAAAGGAAATTCATAAAGTAAAGAAGATGAACTTTGAAACGGTTTATTTATTCGTCAACTAAAAAGGCTGCTTAGTAAAACGAAAGTGAAGACCGAAAGTTTAACTGCGTCTCAATTGACTTACTTACTTTTTTTTATATCTAGCTTGAGTTTATTCACATACAACAATTAAATATAGTGACAACACATTTTAGGATGTACAAATGTTATAGTTTTATGTGAATTAAATAAGCGTTCAACAATGTATGCACATTTGTAAAACATGTATAAACGCTCAGCATTGGAAAAAAGATGCAATATTTAAGACACCTTCAAGCGCGTACTGCTTTCTAAAGAAAAAAAGAGAAAATATAATTTCGTGAAAAAGAGGGAAATTTTGAAATTTAACATTGATCGATTTCTAAACTTATATCTATTCTCAAACTTTTCATTCCGATCAGAAAAGTTATTTACGAACTTTTCAGAAACTAACAACATGATGACAAACTGTATTGTAAGTAATTAATTAAGTAGCATGTGTATAAAAATGAAAAAAACTTAATATTGAACTAGCTTTACAATATTTAACAACTATTGAGAGTGGCGTACTAAAAACAAATCTAATTCTGTGAAAATTTAGCAATTATGAACCTCAAAATATCCATACTTTTCAGAAACTGACTACATATGAAGGTAACATATTTTATAATATTTATTACAATTATTATTTTAATGAATAAGAAGCACACATGATGCAAATAATATATACAAACTAAATTATTACCTTTTCCTTTTTTTCAACTTAAAAAAAAATGTTACGTAAGTAATTTTTTAAAGTGAAGACAGGAATTTTCACAGTGACGAACATTTTAATTCAAGCCTTGAAGGATCTTCCTTAGCATTAAAAGTAAAACTGTTAATTATACATAATTAAAAAACAACCAGCTAATTGTTCACTTTGATTAACTCAAAAAGCTGCATCGGGGAAAAAAAGAAAAGGTACGACATTTTAATGACATTGGAAAGCAATATTTTGCATTAAAAATGAAGAAACTTATAGATATATACAAAATGGGCATACTTTTAAAGATAATACAGGTTCTGTAATTGAATATGTAAAACTAAGAAATAACACTTCTGATTCACAGAGTGGCGACAAAACTAAGACTTAAATTTGAGAAAAAAGCTTTTGAAGGAAGAAATTGTTTTAAAAAGTGCACTAGCTTAGAAATATGACAACATCAATGTAATAACTATTCTTTTAGAATTTCGCTTTTTAGAGCAATCTTGTCAATCACTGCTTCATTATCAATATTTTGTAAAGAATCTTTTTCTATTTTCATGAGCATAAATGACTCTAGCCGTTCATCAGCTAAATTATTACGCACTAGCAAAAATACCCGGCGCTGCCTGGGTCAGTAATAATATTGAGAAACTATTCTGTACCTCAGAACCAGAACGACGTTAGTCCAAAAATGGCGATTTTGACTTTATTAATGAATCATATGTAGAACCTTATTTTGCATCGACCCATGAGAACGGTATTCTATAAAGCAAATTCCTTCCAATTATTTAGCAACATTAAAAAGTGCGAGTCCCATCCTTTGCATGCATCCGACAATTGTTTTTCCCTCCTCCTGAAAAGTTACCAAAATGGACTTACGTTAGTCTGGTTCTGAGGTACAGAATTTATACTCACCTTTAAGTTTTTTTTTTCCTGAACTGAAAAAACTCAAAACACACCGCTTGACGATTTTTAAAATATCGCCAAATTTGCGGTAACTGTTTTGTTGTACCTAGGATAATTTTGCTCCCCTCCCTACTTTATGAAAATACATTAAGTAATATTATGTCACTAATTTTCGTCAGAGAAAAAGTCATCAAATGCTGAGATACTATTGCTGACCATAAAATGATGCTAAAAGTTTTTGTCCTAAATGATTTCGAAATTAATGGAAACATTTGACAATTATTTATGCAAAAACGCAAATTAATGGTAATTTTAGTCTTGTTTAAGGGCTTTATTAATTTAGTATGCGGATTACTTTACGTTTTGACATAATTTTAAAAAGGTCAAATGTACGGAATCGGGAAACAAAAGAAAAAAATACTGAACTTTTTCAAATGTGGGAGTATTCTATCGATGATAAGGATTTTGCCGCAGTCGATAAATATCAGACAATAATCGTTTTATTTTGGTTACGTCGTGTAAGAAGTAAAGTACTATTTTCTTACAAAAGTACTAATATGAAGTGTTTGTCACAAAAACTGGTGTCAGTTCGAAAAATCGCCGAGAATCTCAGTTATTAAAATCTTCTTGCAACAAATTTAGCAAAACTCCTGTTCAACTGGATACTAAGTAACTGCCAAATTATGAACTTAATCCATTTATTAGTTGCCAATCTCTTCAAGCGATTACGTTACCAATACTCTAAAACATATATTTACACAACTCGCGAAAACTTACTTACAACCAAGATTACAAAATGTTTTAAAATACAAATCATGGCAAAAGCTCGTTAGAGAGCGAGCGCGCGAGCGTTTCCAATATCTAAGTAAAAGCCCGGATATTTACCATGAAGCTGAAAAAAAATTACTTTTTGATTTGACTTGAGAAAAGCCTTGAAAATTTAATGCGAAAAGTGGAAATGATACATGCAATTCTAGCTATCGACAGGGAGTTGAGATGATGCACTAAATACTGAATTAGTTTGTTGGAAGCCTTCGCGGATTTGTGCGAAAAATGTACCTTAAATTGGAATGAAAAAGCGCTACCAATCTAACTTTTTTGAATATCGTAATAAATTATAGCTTATGTGTTATTCTGATGTATAAGCTACATTATGGTGAAAGTTTCATTAAAATCCATTCAGTAGTTTTTGTGTGAAAGAGGAACAAACATACATCCATACATCCATCCATCCATCCATACAAACTTTCGCATATATAATAGTAGTAAGATGATAGTTTTTATGAGCTTTAAACTGGAGAAACTTCTTTCGCAAGCCACTTGAGTAATAGGTAGCGTTAACAAATATTGATATGCAGTAGTTAAAGCTGAATAACAATCTTTGAACAGGTTGTACTTAATGAGTACTTTATAACAGCAACTAACGCAATTTTGACAGTTTTTGCAAGAAATGGAAGCAAGCTTTTCATCAATTTCATCGTCTGATTCTTTTTCATCATCACTGTTTTCTTGCTCTTGCGACTCATATTTCATATTGATTTTTAATAATTTTTCTAAGCTTAGGCCAATTTTGAGCGAAGTTAGTGTATTCTTCCTTTAGTCGTTCTGGAGTTGCAGCTTCATTAAATTTTGCAATTTTTTTAGATAAGTACTCAAAAGATGTTTTTGGAACTAAAGGTTTCTCAGTTGAAGAAAAAGTGTCTGGTGAGAGAAACGACAAACTTCGGCCTAACTCTACATTTTTGTTTCCGTTTTGCCGCTTGCTACGACTTTATGAAATGAAACGGCACAAACTTATATTTTTTTTTATATGGCGTAAGTGGTAAAATTCAGACAGGCCGCTTGTTGCAACAAAAGGGAAAAAAAAAACAAAAACACCACAAGTTTTAAAATTTAGACCGGCCGTCCGGCCGACTAAAAAAAAAATATTCATAATTCCGCCACAAGTTTTAAAATTTAGACCGGCCAACCGGCCGACTAAAAAAAAAAAGAACGCCACAAGTTTTAAAATTTAGACCGGCCAACCGGCCGACTAAAAATAAAAAAAACCGCCACAATTTGTAAAATTAGACCGGCCGTCCGGCCGACTAAAAAAAAAAAGAACGCCACAAGTTTTAAAATTTAGACCGGCCAACTGGCCGACTAAAAAGAAAAAAAAGAACG
>JAXGGA010017645.1:0-23801 GCA_038373865.1 Uloborus plumipes | reverse complement strand
CCAGAAAAACGCTTAAATATTATTAAGTACATCGCAGGTAAAGCCTGGGGTGCAGACGCAGCTACACTTAAAACTTCCTATCAGGCACTCATTAGACCCATGCTAGAATACGGCTCTCCTATCTACTGCTGTGCTTCATAGAGTAACCCAAATAAATTGGAAAAGGTTCAGTTTAGCGCCGCGAGCATCATCACGGGACTTAAACGCAGCTGTCCTTCAGAAATTGTACTTTTCGAAAAACATTTGAAGCCTCTTCATTTTAGACGGCAGGCTTGTTTTGTTAAGTATTTTAATAAACTCTCCAGTTTTGACCAAAACCACATAACTGCTAGTTATCTAAACAGCTGGACCTGCAACCAGACTTAAGAAATATAGTCCTTTTAGTAAAGTTAAATCTCAAAATTTAATAGCAGAAAATGTGGAACCATTTCATCTACATTGTAATCTAATCACTTTCGACAATTTTTCCGGTGTTCATTTTCACTGCAACCTCTCTACCGCACTTAACAAGAAAGATTGTTTGCCAGACTTCCTTAAACAACTAGCCTTGGAAATCATAAATAACACCCAATCAAACGATATCAAAATCTATACTGATGGCAGTAAGTGGAATCTACATTGAAACCCCTTGAGTCAACTATTCTATAAAACAACGTGACCCAGACTTCTGTTCTATTTTTTGAAGCAAACTAATAGCAATCGACGTGGGGCTAGAAAGAGTTAGGAGCGAGAGTTGCTATGGAGACCTTTGGATACTTACCGACAGCCGCAGTTCAATTCCACATCTCAAGAACAGAGTCTACATAGGAGATAAAACCAGCCTATCTAGCTTGCATAAAGTAAAGCTCATATCCCTCCAACATGTAGTTCATTTCCAATGGATCCTGTCTCATGTAGATATCCACAGGAATGAATTGGCCGACATTCTAGCCAAGGAGGGATTAAACAATCCCATTCCCTCTACTTCAGAGCTTACATCTTTTGAGTTGTTTTCGAGGAAAAAGGCCCAAAATAAGGAGAAGTGGTTAATTCGCCCCTCCCATCACTGGAAAAAAGGAAAAAAACCGGGACTCTATCTCTCCCATGCGACAGGCAGTCCAACACTTGCCTGTCCCGACTTGCCAGTGGTCACATAAAAGGCCTTAAATATTCTGAGGGCAGCAAGACTTATTCTCTCTGCCCTAAGTGATACCACGACCAGGTTTCACCTAAACATATCTTGGACTATTTGGGTTTGAACTGGGAGGGAGAGTTTGAACTGATCCATACTCCCCTTTTGGTATTGGATTTCATTAATGTCAACGGATTTGTTGATCTGGTCGGACCAGATGCGAGATTAGAAACAACAACAGCAACAACAACATCGACATCGAATAAAACATATATAACATCTGTTCGCGCCTGTGCGCGGACTCCGCGCCGCGCAGAAAAGAAAGGTGTGATTAGGTCGTGAAACGAGTAGTGTGCAACTGAGCGAGCTACGGGACGGATGCGTTGCCGTGCTCGTTGTGCAAAAATAATGAGAAACAAATAAAGAGTTTAAATTACAGTCCATTTTTTCGAATTGTGTTTAGTGAATTGAGAGTTACCACGACATTAGTGGTCCGACCAACCGGAGATTAACCATCGACCTATGGTGTTGTGTGAATGTGCAAAACTTGGATTACTCGTGTTCTGCGAACTTTTTGTGCTAAAATTGGTGTGGAAATTACGAATTGACCGTTGTGAAGTACTTCGGATTCAGAGGTGAGAGCAATTTCCCTTTTTTTTTTATTGATAAAAAATGTCAGTTTCGAAACTTAAAAAAGACGAGTTAAAATTCGTCGCTGAAGAGTTAGGGTTAGATGTGCCTGAAAGGGCAAAGAAACCAGAAATAATGAGTTTAATTGAGAATAGTGATATTTACAAAAATGACTTAGATGCAGTGAAAGGTGTAATAAATGAGGTAATTGAAGACAGAAAAAACCAGACTCTGAACGAAGAGTTAAAACTTGAGCAAATTAAATTATTGCAATTGGAAAAACAACTCGAGCTCGCCAAAGTTCAGAAAGAGATTAGGCAGGAGAATCCCAAAGCGATAATTAATGCAGAATCAGAGGGTACAGAGAGCTTAGAAAATTTAATAAAAAGCGTACGGACTCTAACAATAGCTGTACCAACGAGATCAGAGTCATTTAATCTTTTTTTTCAATCCCTTGAAAAGGCATTTAAAACAAAGTGCGTGCCTGAAAAATTTAAATCGGAAATTCTTTTAACATTGTTGGGTGAAAAAGTGAGTAATTTAATCGCATATGTGAAACAGGAAGAACTATGTGATTACGAAAAACTTAAAGAGTTAATTTTGAAACAATATCAGCCAACACCACGTGATTGTTATTTAAATTTTAATAAATTACAAAAAGTGCATTCAGAAACCTTTGTACAGTATGCTTCTAAGTTAAGTGCCATGTATGAATATTATTTACAAATTCGGGGAGTGAGTGATTTTCAATCACTCTGTGAGTTAGTTATTTCAGATAGAATATTCAATTCACTTGACCGCGAATTAATGACTCATATTGCAGTAAAACAAGGTGAGTCATTTTTAAAGCCGCTAGATCTTGGGAGAGAATTAGATGTATATATTTCTTCGAGAGGAAAAACAAAAGCGGAAGTATATTCCCCACGAAAAGGGCGCCATTCGTCCTTCGAAAAAAATGTGTTTCTGTCTGAGATAAAAAACTCTAAGTGTATTCTTTGTCAAACAAATAAGGCTCGACCGATGCATCGGCCAGGCCGATGCATCGGCGCCGATGGTTGAAATTTTTCCCATCGGCCATCGGCATCGGCCGCCGATGCTAACTTAGGAAAAACATCGGCCCATCGGCCTCGAAAACATCTAAATGCCGATGCTTGGCCGATGTTTAAAAAAAAAAAAATTCAAAAGAGAGAATTCTATCTTCTCTATTTTTTACTTCGCAATTAAGAGTACGTTCACCTTGTGGCTCAAAATCGGACAGCAATGGGACCAACTCATTTCTGGGTTTTGGAATTTTTTGTAATCGGGCATATACCGAAATTTTCGCAACAAAGCAGAACAGGCTTGGAGTCAATTGCAACAAAATGTAATCAATTACGATTATGATTACGAGCATGAAAAATTGGAGATTACGAGTATTATATGCCGATTGCGATTTCGATTACAGCTTTGGGGGAATGAATATATATATATATATATATATATATATATATATATATATATATATATATAATATATATATATATATATATAAACAGAGGAGCCAGAAATTTTGCTAAAGGTTCGAGTTTCAATGCATTTTTTAGTTAAGTGGAAAGAAAACGAAGAATGTAGAATTCAAACTTCCTTTAAAATATCATACAGTATTGAACAGCAAGTAATATTTTGATTATTATCTGTGAAATTAACTATCTATTTATTTTGGTAAACATTTACTTTCACGAAAGATAAAAATTTACAATTTATCAATTGTCTACATGTGATCAATATTGGAACTAGAAAATTTTTTAAAATAAAATTCTCAACAGAAATTTTTATAAAACCTTCAAGTAAAATTAAACATTTTTTAATCAAAAAATGTTTAAAAAATCTATAAATACACAACATTTTAAAGTTTACAAATACCTTTGTGCTGTTGAAGTAGAGAAAAATACAACGTTAAGGAGGCACAAATAAGCAGGGATACTGCAGATACGTGTTTCGACGTTACAAGGAATGCCTCTTTCAATGCAAAAAAATTTGAGCTTAGGTGTCCGCTATTAGGGCGGATTTTGATGTTTAAGATTTAACCTATTAACCCTTTAACTGTCAAGTTATTTTGATTTTTAACACTTTTCCAAGCACAAACCCGAGAAACATTCGGGTTTGACAAAGAGATGAAGTTGAAATGAACGTCTCCCGATATATATTCGGGTATAACAATACGATATACTCAAAAAAAAATACCCCGAGTAATACTCGGGCGTGACATTTTCGAAAACCAGCTGTGCCCGAGACTATCTCGGGCATGACAGTTAAAAGGTTAATAAAATGCAGAATTATAATAAATATGTACCAGTGCCACCATGCACTACGATACTTATAATCGCGCGCATTATTTACCATATCTCGCTTGAACTGAACTCATCATTTTGCTTTTGCAATTTTTAATGCTAGCGTGCCTTTTTATTGCAATCAGCCCCAACGCTCCTCTCTTTTACCTTATCTTTCTATTAGAAGCATAATTCTGCTGCTTACGCATTTTTCTCCACTGTTCTGTGATTTTCTAAGAGATGTTTTCATTGAAAAATTAGAATTGTAAATATGTCGACGGCCCCTAACTTACCATCATCTTACATACTCGGTTATTTTTATTTAAACTATAACATGGCTGAAAAAAATTTTCCATGTTCACTTTAATTACCTGTAAGAAATAGATGAAATTGTAAATTGAATTCTTCAGAAAATTTTAAACGAAATCTTAACTTATACATAAAAATATTGAATGACTATTTGCGGGAAATGGACCTACTGAACCAACAGTTGGACTAACAAACTTAGACTGAACTAACATATGGATTCCATTTATTTAACAATAAAAATAATTACGACAACTTCTTTTTTTTTTCAATAAACCTTTTTCTTAACGAAGAAATTTATATCAATGAAAAACAAGGATATTATATAATCCCCCTAATTTGCCATAGTGTTATACTGTGGTTAAAAACTGTATCCTACGTTTTTCTTTTCTTTCTTTTTCTTTTTTAAAGAAATAATAGCAAAATATTTTTAACTATTATAGTTTTTATGGAGTTTTTTTCACTTCCAGGAAAAACATACCAACCCTTAGCTATTTGTTTTAGAGCAGGAATTTTTTTCTACTGAAACAAGAAAACATATTTTGTCAATTGTATTTTGTGTTAAAACGAATGAAAAGTAAAACAAGCTTGCTATTTTCCAAAAAATGATTAAGAGCAAGAATCTGAGAGTGTCACGCCTGTGATTCATGACCTCTCAGATTTTTTCCAAAAACTTACCAAATGTTTATTATCTTATTGAAAGACCAAATCCAGAATGTTTTGTTCTAAAGTTGAGTTGTTTAGTTTTTATGGATCCCCAAAGTTGAAGGTGCGGCATCAAAAATTAAGCGGATTTTCAAGACATGGAAGTTGCTGTGAGCCAAAACTCTTACCAGGAACTGTTGAACTCCAATTTTCTTTTTGTATATGGAATATAGAAGGTTCAAACTTTACAAAATGAATGTTAAATTTGAGGTAAGTTGTTGCCGTAAGGTCAGTGAAGGCCCTCAAAACAAGGCATTTTTGATGTTTTTCAGCATTTTTGAGGTCTAAAAACAGCTTGTACATTAGAACAGAGTATGACATTGGCAGAAAAAATATTTCAATATGTTGTTGGCAGAGGAAGATATGACCGTATGAATATCGGTAAAATATGACATTTCTCATATTTCGGCCTTACGAAACTGAAAGCACGTTGAACTTTCCTTGGTTATTTATACATTATTTTAAAGTGCTTACACTGGTCTTTCAAACGACACTACTTTTGCCGTGGCAACTGAAATGTACAAGCTGTTTTTAGACCTCAAAAACGCTGAAAAACGTCAAAAATGCCTTGTTTTGAGGGCCTTTACTGACCTTACGGCAACAACTTACCTCAACTTTAACATTCATTTTATAAAGTTTGAACCTTCTATATTCCATATAGAAAAAGAAAATTGGAGTTCAACAGTTCCTGGTAAGAGTTTTGGCTCACAGAAACTTCCATGTCTTGAAAATCCGCTTAATTTTTGATGCCGCAGCTTCACCTTTAGGGATCCATAAAAACTAAACAACTCAACTTTAGAGCAAAACATTCTGGATTTGGTCTTTCAGTAAGATAATAAGCATTTGGTAACTTTTTGGAAAAAATCTGAGAGGTCATGAATCACCTCATAATGCTATGACAGTTTCTCAGATTCTTGCTCTTAAAAATCAATAAATTGGAAGAAGCTGAAATTTGAGATAAAAAATTAATAAATTAATAAAATAAAAAGTAAAATGAGTTCATTTGAAGTACTATATATTAAATAACTCCAGAATATCGAAATAATTAAAATATTTAAAGGATGCAAAAGGATTGAAGACTCATCAACTGTACGCCATTTTCAGCGAAGCACATGCTCAATGTTGGAATATCAGGCAGAAAAAAAAAAAGAAAAGAAAAACCTTTTACTCACACGGAAATTCATTATGCATGTGCTTAAAAACAACTATCGTGGAAATAAAGCGTTCTGAAAATAATTTTAATCCACAAAGCAAATCAAAATTTTCCAGAATTAAAACATTGAGATGATGGTTAAAAAGTAATTTCCAGATAAGCACGTGATTAATGAAAAAAATTTGATTTCTATTACTTTAATAGTTCATTCCTTAAATTGTCCTACTTTTAAATGGTCTTAAAAATAAAGTGAAAATGAGGGAAAAGAAGCGGACCCCAACCGGAAACTTTCGACGATCACCGACTGTACGCTGGATGAAACTTTCTGCACATTGTATTTATTTTTTTCCGAAATTTTGCGTAAAAGAACGGTTTCTGTTCGCAAAACTCCGCGATCTCCAAATTTGCGTTGTATGAAACTTTTTGCACTGTTCTTTCTTTTTTTCCCCAAATTTTTGCCATAAAAGTTGACTCTCGACCGCTGATTGATTTTCTTTGAGTGCACTTAAATAGTGAAGTTTCGACGATCGCCGATTCGCAGCTCGTTAAAACTTTTGTGGCAGTAGTTTTTCTGGTATTTGATGCAGTGCCGAGCAATTTCATCGAAAATAATACTTCTCGAGCATAATAGCGTCAAGATTCTGTTTTGTCGCTATTGCGTCAATTCACGCAGGTATTCCTACCCTGCTATAGCTCACATATAGGTTTCTACAATATACTGAACACTTTTTTTGTTCCTAGAAAATGCTTAAAACTCGAATGAATGATTTCTCAACTTACTACGTCTCACTCTCTCAGTTTTTGTCGAGTGGTAGTAAAATAGAAATTTAGGCCAAAATCTGAATGTCTGAAAAAGAAAGAAGTAGAATGAAATGAATATGTGACCCATCAAATCTCTTATAAACATTTATTTTTCTAATTTTTTTATTTTTTTACCATCGGCCATCGGCCATCGGCCGATGGAAAAGGAAAATAATCGGCCATCGGCCATCGGCCGACTTTGAACAATCGGCCAACAATCGGCATCGGCCCATCGGCCAAAAAATGCCATCGGTCGAGCCTTACAAACAAATGCAGATCACCCGTTATATTTATGCCCTAAATTCAAAAATCTTTCTGTCAATGAGCGGGTAGATGTAGTGAAACAAAATAAATTTTTCTTCAAATGCTTGGCTCCTAATTGCCGTGTCAGCAAATGTAAATATAAACTGTGCTTTTGTGGCAAGGCTCACAATAAATTAATCCATTTTCCAACAACAAATTATTCATCTTCCCAGACGGAAAGTAACAGCAATGGGTCGGGATTGAATATAAATGCAAGGGTGTTTTCTAGTAGAGGAGGGGGGATGGCAATAACGGAGTCGGCGAATTCGAACGAAACTAATCAAGGTCAACAGACACAGTCTTTTGCAGGTTGCGTTCAGAGGGAAAATGAAATAAGTCCCCAGTCTTTCGTCGCCACTAGTGTGGGAAACAGTAACAAAAATAAAAAACACGTTCTTTTATCCACTGCGAAGTGTTTCATTAAAAATAAATATGATAGATATGTAGAAATTAGATGCATTCTCGATGCAGGATCACAGACATGTTTGATTGAAAAGGATTGTTGCGATAGATTAGACTTAAATACTGCGAGATTTAACGCAGTAATTTCCGGCTTGGATGATTCTAAGTTAAATATTACGCGTTGTGTTAAGACTTCTATAACAAATAGAGATGGGAGTTTTGAGAAAGAATTAACGATGCTTGTTGTGAAAAGAATAATAGAATTCACACCATCAACGATTCTAAATGTTGGTGTTGAACTTCCAAATATGATTCAGTTAGCGGACGAAACTTTCTTTATTCCGGGGAGGGTGGATGCTTTGCTTGGTGGAGAAATTTTCTATGAGTTATTAAAATCGGAAAAAATATATATACCAGGGTCTCAATTAATGTTACAAAATTCGGTGCTCGGTTACATTGCGACCGGCACTATAAATAATATAAGTGAAGCAAAAGTGCATTGTGCGTTAGCTGTAGAGGACGATTTAAATAAAACGTTACAGAGATTCTGGGAGGTAGAAAATTTAGAAGTAGAGGTACCTGCGAGTAAAGAAACTGCTGTCTGTGAGGAATATTTTGCAAAAACTCATTTCAGGAATAATGAGGGTAGATACGTTGTTTCAGTACCCTTTAAATGTGACCCTTCGTGTTTAGGGGAATCAAAGGATGTTGCTCTCAGACAACTGAATTCGTTGTGGAAAAGGTTTTCCAGAGATACGGAATATTTCAAATTGTATAAAGACTTTATTAATGAATATGATAAACTCGGTCACTTGAGAGTGGTTTCGGACAATGACATTCCAAAAAATGTTTACTATATGCCTCACCATGGAGTATATCGACCCGATAAGACTACAACTAAGCTACGGGTAGTGTTTAACGGTTCCAGTCCTACCTCTAATGGCATTTCCCTCAACTCGATTCAGTATAAGGGGGGAGTGATACAAGATGCCTTGTTTACAATTATGCTTAAGTTTAGAAAGCATATTTATGCGATGACAGCAGACGTAGCTATGATGTATCGCCAAATATTAATTAACGAAAATCAACATAGTCTGCAAAGAATTTTGTGGAGGGACTATGCAAATGGACCAATAAAAACCCTGGAGCTTAAGACAGTTACCTACGGCACAGTGTCTGCGCCTTTCCTCGCTATGAAAACCTTACAGCAATTATCTGTAGATGAGGGAGAAAACTTTCCTTTAGCAGCACCCGTTTTACGCGGCTCTTTCTACATGGACGATGCGCTGTGTGGCGGAGCTACATTGTTAGAAGCAAAAGAATTACAGCACCAATTAATTTCAATTTTGGAGAAGGCAGGAATGAGGCTGCACAAGTGGTTTGGAAACCATCCAGAGCTTTCACCAAATTCAGAAGACTATGAGTTTTCTAGTCTAGGTGAAACAAAAACGTTAGGCGTGATATGGCAACCACTGCAAGACTGTTTTTCATTTCGAATTACAGTAAATTTAGATATTACATACACCAAAAGAACAGTGTTGTCCACAATTGCACGAATATTTGACCCTATGGGGTTAATCGGCTGTGTTGTGGCTAAAGCAAAAATATTGATGCAACAATTATGGCAATTAAAACTGGACTGATGCGACGCTCTGCCCTTGGCAGAATCCCAAGAGTGGCACCAATTCCTTGTTGCGCTGACTAGTATAAATGGCATAATAATTGACAGATGTATCGTTATCGACAAAGCTGTCGCTATAGAATTCCACGGATTCGCGGACGCTTCGGAACGCTGCTATGGAGCTGTGGTGTATTGCAAATCTTGTGATTCCTCTGATGAAACAACTGTGAAATTAGTAGCCAGCAAATCCAGAGTTGCCCCTCTGAAGAGTTTAACCATCCCAAGACTTGAGTTACTGGCTGCAGTGTTGCTGTCCAAATTAATGAAGAAGGTGCTGACCGCATTAAAACTGTCGGTAACTAATGTGTATCTTTGGAGTGATTCCATGATTGTCTTGGCGTGGATTCAAAAGGAGCCGATAACGCTAAAAACTTTTGTGAGAAACAGAATCTCGGTTATTCAAGAACTGACTTCCGTGTCTCAGTGGCGACACGTTCAATCAGAACTGAATCCAGCCGATCTTATATCCCGAGGTGTTGATCCGAGAAAGTTGTTAGAGGCTGAACTTTGGTGGCGAGGGCCACACTTCCTCTCTTACAACAATTTGGACTATCCAAATAGAGACATTTCAGTTCCAGATAAATTAAAGGAGTTTGATACAAAACTGAAAAACTCCACAACTCTGGACAGTGACACTCAAATTCAAATTTTGAATATTAATGTTACTGATTTTTTTGATGAGTTACTTAATCTAAGTAATAATTATTTTACTGTGCTTCGTATTTTAGCTTATATTTTCAGATTTGTGCAAAATTCAAGACATCCAGCAGACAAATTGTCTGGACCAGTAAGCAAGGAAGAACTCACTAAGGCTGAATCGGTGCTGGTAAAAAATTGGCAGCTGCAGTCGTTTCCAGCCGAGATGCGAGCTTTGGAACGTGGTAAACAGGTTTCACCAAGTAGTAAGTTGCGAAGTTTAAATCCGTTCTTGGACGCCAGTGGAGTGATGAGAGTTGGAGGCAGATTAGGCAATACTAATTTTGCCTTTGAAAAAAGGCATCCTATCATTTTACCGAAGAGCGACCGACTTACCTTTGTAATTCTTTTAACCTATCATTTAAAGTATTTTCATATTGGCCCTTCAGGCTTACTTAATTGTGTTAGAGAAAAATTTTGGCCGTTAAATGGTCGTTCTGCATGTCGGAAGGTCGCACATAACTGCATTATCTGTTTTAAAGCTAGACCTGTAGCCTCCATTCAATTGATGGGTGACTTACCTAAAGAAAGAGTTACACCCGATTTCCCGTTTAATTGTACCGGGGTAGACTTGTGTGGTCCTTTCTATATAAAGTATAAGCAACAAAGGAAAGGAATATTTCATAAGGTGTATATTTGTCTATTTGTTTGTTTTGTGTCAAAGGCCGTACACTTGGAAATCGTGTCGGATCTAACTTCCGAATCGTTTCTTGCCACGTTAAAGAGATTTGTAGCGCGTCGAGGGAAATGTGCCAAACTATATTCCGACAACGCTAAAAATTTTGTAGGTGCAAATAAGATGTTAAAGAATTTTATTCAATTAGTTAAAAATCCAGACGAGAATTTAGCTAATTACTTATCTTCCGAAGGTATAGAATGGAAATTTATTCCACCCAGAGCGCCAAATTTTGGTGGTCTCTGGGAAGCCGCGATAAAATCGGCAAAATATCATCTCAAAAGAGTTGTTGGCAATGCGAAACTAACGTATGAAGAGTTACATACTATAATTACGCAAATTGAAAGCATCTTAAATTCAAGACCGCTAAATCCGTTGTCAACAGATGAAGATGATTTTGCAGCTTTAACTCCTGCACATTTTCTGCTAGGTAGATCGATGAATTCAATCATTGAGCCAGATCTAACTAACCTTAGTGAAAATCGATTAACAAAATGGGAAAGAATAACCAAAGTTGTTCAACAAATCTGGCACAAAAATTATTTAAGTGATCTACAGCAACGGGGCAAGTGGCGATTCGCAAAAGAAAATGTAAAAATTGGTGATTTAGTTATAATTACTGAAGATAATGTGCCTACTTGTAAGTGGAACTTAGGCAGAATTTTAAATGTGTATTATGGAGATGATAGAAAAATTCGTGTTGTAGATATTAAAACTCAATTTGGAACCTTTAAAAGGTCTATTTCTAAAATATGCATATTACCGATGTCATAACTAACATTGTTTGCATCTGTGTTATTTAGTTTGAATATTTTTATTTTATTTTCATGTATAACATTGTGTTTAATATTATTTACTGGTTAAATTTTTATTTTATTGGGTGAACTGATATGAAATTTTATCTAATTTGTGAAGTGTTATTCATGAGTAACTGTTGGTTTATTTGGCCAATTTTGATTGAATGTTTAAAAAACATTGCAATGCCGGACGGTATGTTCGCGCCTGTGCGCGGACTCCGCGCCGCGCAGAAAAGAAAGGTGTGATTAGGTCGTGAAACGAGTAGTGTGCAACTGAGCGAGCTACGGGACGGATGCGTTGCCGTGCTCGTTGTGCAAAAATAATGAGAAACAAATAAAGAGTTTAAATTACAGTCCATTTTTTGAACTTGTGTTTATTGAATTGAGAGTTGCCTCGACAACATCGACATCGAAAACTACATCGAGCCCAAAACATCGATGTTGGAAAAGCATCGACCCTCAAACATCAATTATAAAAACATCGATGTTCTTACAAAAACATCGATGTTTCCAAAACATCGACATCAATGTCGCAGCCCTAACACATACTGTTGTTGAAGTTATGTAATTTATTTACCCTTTAGAGCTCGTACCATGAGAAAAATACTCACACCAAAAGAAAAAAAAATTGCTTTTTTTCTAATATTTTATTTGTTTCTACGAGTATTTTTTTCTGTATAACATATGGTGCTAAGAATAAATGGTAAATGAAATATTTTCTATTAAAAATCATTTGCAACATTCTTTCAGAGAAATAAACGGTGTGAGAAAAATTCTCACATGCACGAGTTCTCAAGTCAATCATTTTGACTGGAGTTCTGAAGGGTTAGCTGGTTATTTCAAAACCTTGCTATCTTGAATAATACAAATATCTCATAAGCAACAAGTTTAACTTTGAAGATTTCTAAAGAGCTTTTAATACAGGGTGTTTAAGTCTTTTGCTCTCATAAACAAAACTTATTTGTAAAAAAAAAAACTGTTTCAGACTTAGAATAAATTTTTTATTTGGGTTCTTGTCTCATCAAGTTTTTTCCCCTCATTGGTACCTTATTATAGCTAAAAACACGTAAATAACGCCAGCATTGGGAAAAAAATGGCGTCTATTAAAGAGAAACCTTCTAGGGGTGCCACGAAAGGGGGGTTTTAGGGTCAACTCTCCTCCCCCCCCTCAAAAATTAGGTTTTACCACAAGTTGCGAATTCTTTTTGACAGTTTATGTGCACATGATGACTGTTATGTGGCGAAATGCTTATTCTCTAGAAAAGAAATTCTGGTACGAAGTAAAAATCTTCTAAATTTCCCCAGAGCTACGAAAGATGCATTGCAGAGGTATTTGAACGTAATAAAACTTTTGAAAGACAGATCAAAACTTGTAAAGAATTATGTTTAAATCTTTTTTTAAATGATTTTTCTTTATTAATATAAATTCATGAACGACCTGTATAATTTTAAAACGGGTTTCTCATTGCATCTGAACAGCAAAAAATAAATGATTTTTTTTCTGATACGCAACCACTTAATATACGTATCGTGGCTACAAGGAAAAATAACTGCATCACTTGCAAAAATTCACATTTTAAAGAATTTCTCGAGAAATAACAACAGTTGATCGGTTAGTTTCGCCACATAAAATACAGGATCTAACAGACATTTTCTAAAAATGAATTTAAACTTTCATACATTTTGGGGACTCGTAACAAGTTGGAAAACCAAAAACATTTTTCGATTACCCTTCTTAGCAATAAATTTCAGCAATTAGTTGACTTACTATGCACAATAATTTATTCGTTTTCGTCAAAGTATATTTTATATTCGAAGTATAAGTATTTCTTTAAAATAATAGTAATTTTTTTTTCGCATGTATTTTGCTCGTATCACGCAGGGTTAATCATCAAACTTTTAGAAAACTTGACAGCATACAAAGAATCATTAAACTAAATTTAAAATAAATTATTTTAAATTTTGATAAAATATGAACATTTAAAGCAATTTATTTCCCACTGCTCATGCGCGAAAGATAGCAATTTACAACTTTCAAAATTTTACTGTCCAATGAATTCGGCAACACTTAAAAAAAATCCAGTTGCCATAAAACTTAATAAGATATATCGGCGACTTTATTCGAGCCGCATTTCACTTTTTCTCAGTTAGGCGACGAATCGAAAGGGATCGTACAGAAGTAAACTGGTCTTGATCGCGAATTACACTAAGCTATCGCAAAGCAAGTGCTGCAAATTTGTGAACGATTCCATATGATTCGACGCCTATCCATTCGTCAACTTATTCTTGCACCAATTTTTGTTACATTAGGATATCTTTGGGGTGTTTTTTTTATGTTGTCACATCCAGTTTTAACTGCTCATGATGGTACAAGAAAGTTTTCGAGATTTGATGGTAAGACATTTTTTCCAACAAAAAACCGCATTATTTGAAAAATTGATTAGTTAAATAATTTTCCAATCATCACGAATTTCGCTCTCTATCTCTTTCTCTCTTCGTTTTATACTGCTTAATCTCGAGGTTGCGATATCCGATTTTATTTTGAGGTGAATCTGCCGTCCTAAGCGCAAAAGTGGTATATGCAGTTGAGCTCAAACTGAGATAATGCTCTTTTAAGTTTTGCGCCACTATGTATTTGTTTCAGATGAAACATTTTCAGAATTTTTTTAAAAAATATTTCCCGCTCTCAAATGACCATATAATTTTGTATTTGGGTAAAATACGTCACAAAGAGCCACCTGGTGGCGATAACTCAATTTTGTTAAAAAGTGCAGATACGACTTTTGTGCTTATAGCACGGCAGAGTAGCACTCACAGATGCAACGAGTAAACAATCAAAGGAAGCCAACTGCGGTCAGATGAGAGTTGTAGCAATTCGTTGATTGCTTGAAAAAGAGAAAAATAAAATGAAATTAAACAAGAAGTTTTGTCAAGAACTAAACGAGCCTAGTTTCCCGTACATCGACATCGGCATTCTAGCATCTGATCATTATTCTCTTGATTATCTAAGACTAAAAATTATGTCAAACATACCTTTTTAGCACTTGAAGCTGATTTCTAAAAGCAAAATATACCCCTCTCATCAGATAAAATAGACACATAAAAAGTAAATAAATGAATAAATAAAGTTTTGTCGCACCTTTTAAAGAATGTAACTGTTAGTTCTTCCGTAGAAAAATTCCTCAATTGTTTTCAAAAAAAATTAAAAGTACAAAGTACATCAAAACACATTTTATCAAAGAAAGAAAAAAAAAGAAAAAAAAAAAACTCGTCCGTTGATAAAATGTCTCGAATTTCACTTTTAATCCGTTGCCAGTTGTTAAATATAAATAAAGAATAAAATACCCTCGTGAATGAAACATTTTTGTTACAAAAAAAATCGTCTGCCAAAAATAATAATAATAATAATAATAATAAATTCAATAAAACAAATGAATAAATAAACAAAAAATTGTCTGCACAGTCAGTCATATTTTTTCGGACTGTTTACTCAAAAGTTATTAGGGGTGACAGCTTGCTTGAGCGGTTCAATGTTGAACGAAAAATTGTTCAAATCGGAAATGTAAATACGGGAATGAAGTATCCTTGAAAAGTTCTTTCCAACAAAAAAAAAATGGTTTGTTCAAATTGGACTGTTCATTAAAAAGTTAGTATCGCGGGACCGGTTATTTGAACGGCTCAAAGTTGAACCAAAAATTGTTCAAATCGAAAAATCAAATATGGGAATGAGCTGTACTCGCCGAGATCTTTCAAACAAAAAAAAGTTTGTCCAAATCGGAATGTTCATTCAAAAGTTATTAGGGGGGGCAGACAGACAGACCGACCGACGCACAAATTCCCCATCTCAATACCCTACTTTCAAATTTTTAATTTTTCGATATTCATTTCACCTTTTTAGCCTACTTTCCCGTTAAAAATAAAAGAGACGAAAAAAGCATTAAAATTGGCTTAATGCATCTAAAAAATGTCGCCAAGTCCAAAAAATATCGCCAAGTTCAAAAAATATCGCCAAGTCCAAAAAATATCGCCAAGTAAAAAAAAGTCAAAAAGAAACAAAAAAATGAAATAAATATCGAAAAATTAAAAATTTGAAAGTAGGGTATTGAGATGGGGAATTTGTGTGTCGGTCTGTCGGTCGGTCGGTCGGTCGGTCGGTCGGTCGGTCGGTCTGTCGGTCTGTCTGTCCCCCCCTAATAACTTTTGAATGAACATTCCGATTTGGACAAACTTTTTTTTGTTGGAAAGATCTCGGCGAGTACAGCTCATTCCCATATTTGATTTTTTGATTTGAACAATTTTTGGTTCAACTTTGAGCCGTTCAAACAACCAGTCCCGCGATACTAACTTTTGAATGAACGGTCCGATTTGAACAAACTTTTTTTTGTTCGAAAGGTCTTTTCAAGGATACTTCATTCCCGTATCTACATTTTCGATTTGAACAATTTTTCGTTCAACATTGAACCGTTCAAGCAACCTTTCCCCACCTAATAGTTTTTAGCCTACTTTCCCGTTAAAAATAAAAGAAAGACGAAAAAAGTATTAAAAGTGGCTTAATGCATCTAAAAAATATCGCCAAGCCCAAAAAATATCGCCAAGTCCAAAAAATATCGCCAAGTCCAAAAAATATCGCCAAGTCCAAAAAATATCGCTAAGTCCAAAAAATATCGCCAAGCCCAAAAAATATCGCCAAGCTCAAAAAATATCGTTAAGTCCAAAAAATATCGCCAAGCCCAAAAAATATCGCCAAGCCCAAAAAATATCGCCAAGTCCAAAAAATATCGCCAAGCCCAAAAAATATCGCCAAGTCTAAAAAATATCGCCAAGCCCAAAAAATATCGCCAAGCCCAAAAAATATCGCCAAGTCCAAAAAATATCGCCAAGCCCAAAAAATATCGCCAAATCCAAAAAATATCGCCAAGTCCAAAAAATATCGCCAAGTCCAAAAAATATCGCCAAGTCCAAAAAATATCGCCAAGCTCAAAAAATATCGCCAAGTCCAAAAAATATCGCCAAGCTCAAAAAATATCGCCAAGCCCAAAAAATATCGCCAAGTCCAAAAAATATCGCCAAGCCCAAAAAATATCGCCAAGTCCAAAAAATATCGCCAAGTTAAAAAAAGCCAAAAAGAAATAAAAAGGTAAAATGAATATCGAAAAAATAAAAATTTGAAAGTAGGGTATTGAGATGGAGAATTTGTGTGTCGGTCTGTCGGTCGGTCGGTCGGTCTGTCTGTCTGTCCCCCCCCCCTAATAATTTTTGATTGAACATTCCGATTTGAACAAATTTTTTTTTGTTGGAAAGATCTCGGCGAGTACAGCTCATTCCCATATTTGATTTTTCGATTTGAACAATTTTTGGTTCAACTTTGAACCGTTCAAACAACCTGCCTCGCGATACTAACTTTTTAATGAACAGTCCGATTTGAACAAACTTTTTTTTGTTCGAAAGATCTTATCAAGGATACTTCATTCCCGTATTTACATTTCCGATTTGAACAATTTTTCGTTCAACATTGAACAGTTCAAACAACCTTTCCCCACCTAATAACTTTTAAGTGAACCGTCCGAATTGAATAAACTTTTTTTTGTTCGAAAGATTTTGGAGAGGTTCATTCCTATGTTTCACTTTTCAATTTGAACCATTTTTCGTTCAATGATGAACCGTTCAGAAAAAATGTTAACATGAGCGCCTACGGAAAAATTTAAATTGAATGTTGATTCTGAACTTCAAGGCGGATTTCCTTCAAACTAACTTTGCAAGAAAATGGTTTTGATAAATAATGTATTGTAAAGTACTTTTCTGAATAATCTTCTGTGAGGACTCTGATTCCGACTCCGACAACGCAAACATGGCGGAAATGCAGGCTCAGAAAAAATGACTGACTGGGCAGACGATTTTTTGTTTATTTATTTATTTGTTTTGTTTAATTCATTACTATTGTTTTTTTTTTGGCAGACGATTTTTTTTTGTTAACAAAAATTTTTCATTCACGAGAGCATTTTATTCTTTATTTATATTTATTAACTGGCAACGGATTAAAAATGAAATTCGAGACATTTTATAACGATTTTTTTTCTTTCTTTGATTAAATGTGTTTTGATGTTCTTTGTTCTTTTATTTATTTATTTTTTTTTTCTTTTGAAAACGGTTGTGGAATTTTTCTACGGAAGAACTATGACAGTTACGTTCTTTAAATGGTGCGACAAAACTTTATTGACTCGTTTATTTACTTTTTACGTGTCTATTTCATCTGATGAGAGGGGTATATTTTGCTTTTAGAAATCAGCTTTAAGTGCTATAAAGGTATGTTTGACATAATTTTCAGTTTCAGATAGTTAATAGAATATTGATCAGATGCTAGAATGCCGATATCGATGTACGGGAAAGTAGGCTCGTTTAGTTCTTGACAGAACTTCTTGTTATTTTTTTAACTTGGCATTATTTTTCGGACTTGGCGATATTTTTTTTAACTTGGCGATATTTTTTGGACATGGCGATATTTTTTTTTACTTGGCGATATTTTTTGGACTTGGCGATATTTTTTAGATGCATTAAGCCACTTTTAATACTTTTTTCGTCTTGCTTTTATTTTTAACGAGAAAGTAGGCTAAAAAACGCATCACCGGTCCACGAATTTCTTTCAAAAGTCCTCTTCGGCCGGTGGGACAGTAAGGGTTACAATCGCTGCTTAAGAGCCACTTTTTTTTTTAAGAATCAGGCAGTCAAAAAACTTGACATTTTTTATTTGGCTGAAAATTTCAGAATATAGTCTTTATTTAAAATTATTAAACACGTATTTTTTTATTTTTGCAAAAAAAAAAAAAAAAAAATCGTTCCGTTTTGGGAGGTCAAAGTTGGACTTAGCTCTTTTTTCAATAAAAACATGCCAACTTAGATAAGCCAATACTTTTTGCTTCAGGAGTGTACCGTGGAACTGACAATTATTTTGTGTTCTACTATACCCCCACTAACTCTAAGTGCATACATATTTGTGGACGACTCTTGGCGCAAAGGTCAGAGGTCACTCAAAGTTGTACGAAAAATAGTTTTTTAATGCAACTTTGACCAAACAAATCTTCTTATGGCAACAGTGAACCACTGTAGTGTATATATCAGTAAATACTCACTAAAGGGTAGTATCCGAAAATCTAAAGATATGTGTGGTTGATATTTTGCTCATTGAAATGTTTGACTCTGAAATTGCAGAAATCGCAATATGATATGACTTTGAGGGTCATTATATTCTTGCACCATGAATGACCAGATATAAAACTAGCTGGAATAGAAGCCTTTCTTGTCCCAGAAACACAATCAGTTAACAAACCTATGGCTACTCCTTCAGTTTTTGCATAATTCGGCTCTAAACTTTGCAAAATGAGTGTTTTTCGGCGTTAGAGAAAAGGCCAATAACCTGTTTTAAAATAACCAACCTCTTTTAAAACTAAATTTTTTATTTGTCCGGGAACCAGTTTTTTTTTTTTTTTTTTTTTTTACATCTCTTTATTCCGTTCGGCTCCAGTTTATAATGCTTATTATGTCTATGATCCATTTCAAAATATTCTTTTAGCATTATAAACTTGATATGACAGGATACATTACTTTATATCAGACTTAAGATACATTGTTTTCCTGTTTTACAGCAACTAGAACAACAAGAAGTGCATAAATTGCATACCATATTGTAGCCGAACGGAATAAAGAGATGTTAAAAAAACGTGGCCTGGACAAATAAAAAAAAATATAGTTTTTGACGTACATGGTACGTCCCAAAAGTAATGCGAATAATTTTTTTCTGACACAATGGTGAGGCGCAGCGTGTTCTAATCTGCTGGGATAGGTAGAAGGGAATGTTAGCTTCAAAATCTGCTTAGTGTTATATGGCTGCAAGCTGCCAGAGAGTCAGGATAATGCGATTTGAGAAATGTGTTTTGAGAAATGTGACACGGCAAAATAAATCGAATGAGGGAACGCCTTCAAATTTTGCTTTAAACTTGGGAATTCCTCCACTGAAACGCTTCAATTAGTTCAGCAGGCCTGTGAGAGTGATTGCTTGTCCAAATCACAAGTTTTCCGATGGCACAAGTCGTTTATGGAGGGCCGAGAAGAGATCCCCAACGAGCCTCGCAATGGACGGCCATCAACTTGACAAGTAGATGCGTGTGCACGATTTTTTGAGCTCTGACAGACGGTTGAGCCTTCAACTGATGGCATAAACTCTAAACATGACAAAACAACCGTTTATTACATTGTCACTAAAGATTTGAGGATGAGAAAGGTGTGTGCCAAACTCACAACAAAAAGCCGAGTCACAGCGCCTTCATTTTCAACGACTTCCTGACCAGGGTCCACACCCCATTGACTCCCCAGTCTTGACCTGTCTCCTGCTAACTTTTTTTGATGTCTTCAATTAAAAGGAGCCATGAAAAGAAAACATTAGGACGAGATTTAAAGCACCAAAGCTCATGTCACATCGGCTATAAAGGACATTCCGGAAAAGGCCATCAAATGTACTTTCTAGGCATGGAAACATCGTCTCCCGAAGTGTATTGACGCACGAGGGTTCTATTTTCAAGGTTTATCATTGTTTATACGAAAATATTCAGAAAAATATGTTTTATGAATTTATTCGCATTACTTTTGGGACGCACCATGTATACTGAGTATTTTCGGGAATTCATTTTCAGTTTGGTTTCAACTGTATAACCATCTTTAGATGCCATTTCAATCTAGTTAGGATTTTAAGACATAATAATGCTACAAATAATAGTTTAAAACACGTAAATGGCCTTTTTTGTCTAACGCCGAAAAACACTCATTTTGCAAAGTTTAGATACGAATTATGCAAAAACTGAAGAAGTAGCCTTAGGTTTGTTAACTGATTGTGTTTCTGGGAGAAGAAAGGCTTCTACTCCAGCTAGTTTTCTATCTGGTCACTCATGGTGCAAGAAGATAATGGCCCTCAAAGTCATGTCATTTTGCGATTTCTGCAATTTCAGAGTCAAATATTTCAATGAGCAAAATATCAACCGTACATATCTTTATGTTTTCGGATACTACCCTTTAGTGAGAATTTCCTGATACATACACTACAGTGGCTCACTGTTGCCACAAGAAGATTTGGTCGGTCAAAGTTGCATTAAAAAACTATTTTTCGTACAACTTTGAGTGACCTCTGACCTTTGCGCCAAGAGTCGTCCACAAATATCTATGTACTTACAGTTAGTGGGGATATAGTAGAACGCAAAATAATTGTTAGTTCCACGATTCATTCCTAAAGCAAAAAGTATTGGCTTATCTAAGTTGGCATGTTTTTATTGAAAAAAAGAGCAAAGTCCAACTTTGACCTCCCAAAACGGAAAGAAAAAATTTTGTTTTGCAAAAATAAAAAAAACACGTTTTAATAATTTTAAATAAAGACCATATTCTGAAATTTTTAGCAAAATCAAAACTCAAGTTTTTGACTACCTGATTCTTAGAAAAAAAAAACGGCTCTTGAACTTGTATCGCTCTCTCTGCTAGATCAAAGTGAGCGTTCTGGGATATGAATAAAAAAAAAATCATGTGTATCAATTTTGTCCCAGATAATCAGTTTTTGTTATTTATTTAACTCAGGTCATTAATCATACTGGTAGCGTAAATCTCAGTTTTTAAATAAGCAGCTAATCGACAACACCTTAAAGTTAACTCGAAACTGAGTCATAAAAGTTTGAACGTTGAAAGAGACAAAAAACAAAATTAAAGATCGAGGTTTTTCAGCTATAGCATAGCCCTTAACTTGTCACAATCTTCAACAGATGCCGCTTTGTGCGCAAATTTTCATTACCTTTAAGTTTCGCCATCTATTGAGTAAAAACGTAACTACCATTATGGCAATTTTAACATTGTAGCATCATAATGCTGCAATATTATGATCTGCATAGCCTTCACAATGCTGCCAGGTTAGATTTGCCCCAATTATAAATATAAGGGGTTGATTACTTTGCTACACGAAAAACTATTCTTTGTGAGAAGCAGACTTTTCTGCACAGCAATTCGTGTGTATCGAATTACGGTAAAAAATATTTATTTCTGGTTATTAGAATTTTTTTAAGTTTATTTACTTATTGTTTATGTGTATATATTATTTGTTTATTTTCAGTGTAAATTAATTTATTTTTTACTTCGTTTATATATGTTAAACTCGATAGTTTTAGTAATTTCTTTAAATGGGTTTAAAAAATTTTAATGTTGTGGTCTTGTGCAAGCTAGCCTGGGAATTTGTGGTGCGCTGCTTCACTATTTCAACTGTACCGTAATTTGGTGCGAAGTCCGAATTCCACAGTACACACATGCCATGAAAATCCGTTTATAGAGTAGACAACCCTTCATAGCACAAAAAAAAACATTCACACAATGAAAAGACGAGAGTCCAAGAGAGAGAGATTACTTTCATGACAGAGCCGGGATTCAAACCCAGTACCTCCCGATCCGCAGTCAGACTTCTCTGACCACTAAACAAGACATGCAAAAGGAGAGAAAAATAACTGATTTTTTTAAATGCATTTTTCATACACCGAAACATTGCTATTATTTGTGTAAGATATTTAGAATGAATAAAAAATCTGAAAAGGTAAACTGAAATGTAGAGAAAATTCTAACTTTTAGAAAAATGGAGTAATCATCTGACTCTAAGGCTAACAGCTAAAACTTATATTTGTCAGAATGAAGTTCAAGTTTCAATTTTTCGTTATCATCAGGGTCCGGCAACTTACAGGCTCCACGTCATAATGAAAAGCCGTCAAGAGCCAAGACGGGCCCCTAGTCTCTCCCCGCCCCCCATAAAATTCATAAAATGTATACGACTCCGATCCGGATCCGTGCCTCCCAAAGGGCCGGGCCCCTAGTTTCCGACAAGGCTGCCGGAGAAATAATTTGTCTGCAACGTGAAAATTTTACTCGTAACATAATATTTCGCTATTTTCGTCGATGTCTGGTTATCACCATTTGTCCCAGATAGCACAAAAACATACACATGAACTGATTAGAGTGACGTTTATTTTATACTATTAAATAATATGTTATTATCTGATCGATCCAAGAACAATGGAGATTTCCAATAAATGCCCCGGATAGGGAAGTTACTAGGAGAGTTATTTGATTACACTCCTTCACCTCACTAACGAATCGTTTTATTGAATGATAGTGAGAGAAATATTTTTTTCATACAGCTGAGTGATCTTTTTTTGAATAAAGAACTGTAAGTAAGTGAACATATTTTAAATCTATTTCAATAGCAAAATTAATTTGGTGTTAACTTCTAATGCTTAGCATTGTTGGGATATTTGTAATTCTAATGTCAAACTGATATTTGTTTTTTTTTTTTTTTTTAATGGAAAATTAGTTATTGTGATTTTAACTGTGTTTTGTTTGAGTTAACTTCGGCTCAGTCTGGTTTACAAGCAGTTTTTTTTTTTTTTTTTTTTTTACGTGTAAGGAATTAATTTTTTTCAATGCCAAATTAAGATAAGTTCCGATTTGAAAATTAAAAGTAGAGAATAGCACAAGTATAAAAATTGAGATCTAGGCGAAAGAAAAACAGAATGCGACTTTGTTTCATGAATACGTCAAATGTGACATCGCTTGACTGAAATTTGCAAAGCAAATTGAGTAAACGCGATTCTGCTGGAGAAAAATGTTATGCAACTCCAAAAACGGTGTTTAAAATTTTCATCGTTTTACGTAACAACCATTGACGTCGAATGTCTTAGTTAATAAGCTGCAAATTTCAGCCTTCCGGGGGGGGGGGCTAAAGCAGAACTACGAGCAAGTACCGACAACCTAATTACGACAACCGAAAACTGCAGTTTCACCCTTATTGAGTGCTTATCATCAATCTAGAGTAACCACAACGAAGCTGAAGGCAGGCTGGGGTTTGCCTAAAAGTTTTACGTTGTACAAGTAAGATGTTTTCACAGCATGTAACTTGGTTTGGACTTTCTAGTATCAACTATGTCTTTATGATTGAGAGCGACCGCACCTAAAAGTTTTTCAAAGGTAATATGAGTAAATAAGATAAATTCAATGGAACTACCGAACCAGCTTGATGTTAAATACCAGGGCTAATTTCTGCCTAGACCAAAGCTTCGACGCGCCAAATGATTTCAACCAAACTCGATTGGAGAAAAGGTTGGAATTACGGATACCCTTCTGGCTTTCAGGTGACCAAGCTTTTCAAAGGTAGCCAGAAGAAAG
>JAXGGA010017644.1:0-23804 GCA_038373865.1 Uloborus plumipes | reverse complement strand
AATAAATGAATAAATGAAGTTTTGTCGCACCTTTTAAAGAATGTAACTGTTACAGTTCTTCCGTAGAAAAATTCCTCAATCGTTTTCAAAAAAAAAAAAAAAAATTAAAAGTACAAAGTACATCAAAACACATTTTATCAAAGAAAGGAAAAAAAAACTCGTCCGTCGATAAAATGTCTCGATTTTCACTTTTAAACCGTTGCCAGTTGTTAAATATAAATAAAGAATAAAATGCCCTCGTGAATGAAACACTTTTGTTACAAAAAAAAATCGTCTGCCAAAAAAAAAATAATAGTAATAAATAAAATAACACAAATGAATAAATAAACAAAAAATCGTCTGCACAGTCAGTCATTTTTTTCTGAGCCTGCATTTCCGCCATGTTTGTGGAGTCGGAGTCGGAATCAGAGTCCTCACAGAAGATTATTCAGAAAAGTACTTTACAAACATTATTTATCAAAACCATTTTTTTACAAAGTTAGTTTGAAGGAAATCCGACTTTAAGTTCCAGGATCAACATTCAACTTAAATTCCCGTAGGCGCTAATGTTAAATTTTTTTCTGAACGGTTCAATATTGAACGAAAAATGGTTCAAACCAAAAAGCGAAATAAGGGAATGAACCTCTCCGAGATCTTTCAAACAAAAAAAAGTTTATTCCATTCGGATGGTTCACTCAGAAGTTATTAGGTGGGGAAAGGTTGCTTGAACGGTTCAATGTTGAACGAAAAAATGTTCAAATTGAAAATTTAAATACTGTAATGAAGTATCCTTGCTGAGATCCTTCGAACAAAAAAAAAAGTTTATTTAAATCGGACTGTTCACTCAAAAATTATTAGGGGTGACAGCTTGCTTGAGCGGTTCAATGTTGAACGAAAAATTGTTCAAATCGGAAATGTAAATACGGGAATGAAGTATCCTTGATAAGATCTTTCGAACAAAAAAAAGTTTGTTGAAATCGGACTGTTCACTCAAAAGTTAGCATCGCGGGACAGGTTGTTTGAACGGTTCAAAGTTGAACCAAAAATTGTTCAAATCGAAAAATCAAATATGGGAATGAGCTGTACTCGCCGAGATCTTTCCAACAAAAAAAAGTTTGTTCAAATCGGAATGTTCATTCAAAAGTTATTAGGGGGGAAAGGTTGCTTGAACGGTTCAATGTTGAACGAAAAATTGTTCAAATCGAAAATGTAGATACAGGAATGAAGTATCCTTGAAAAGATCTTTCGAACAAAAAAAAGTTTGTTCAAATCGGACTGTTAACTAAAAAGTTAGCATCGCGGGACAGGTTGTTTGAACGGCTTCAAAGTTGAACCAAAAATTGTTCAAATCGAAAAATCAAATATGGGAATGAGCTGTACTCGCCGAGATCTTTCCAACAAAAAAAAGTTTGTCCAAATCGGAATATTCATTCAAAAGTTATTAGGGGGGGACAGACAGACAGACCGACCGACAGACCGACACACAAATTCCCCATCTCAATACCCTACTTTCAAATTTTTAATTTTTCGATATTCATTTTACCTTTTTATTTTTTTAACTTGGCGATATTTTTTGGACTTGACGATATTTTTTTTAACTTGGCGATATTTTTTGGACTTGGCAATATTTTTTAGATGCATTAAGCCAATTATTTACCGTTTTAGTATGTTCTTTCTCTTGTATTTTGTCATCTTTCCTGAAGTTTTTATAAGTTTTGATCAAAAACTCTGCGTGTTATGAGCAAAAACCCTTCAAAAAAAATTGCCGTTTTTTAAAAAATGTTTCATATCTTCGGAAGTTTAAGTAGTACGTTCATAAAAATTTGTACAGTAATTATACATAGTATGCTAATTAATTGCTGAAATTGACAGCTTATTCCGAGCTATTTTCGAAGAGTTATGGTCAAAAAGCGGTTTTTCTTCCGACCCCCCTTCTTGTCGTCCCCCGAATGCATGGGTGATTTAATTTCAATGTGGAAATGTCCGCTGAAGTCTATATTTTGTATTACTAAAGTTACAGAACAATTGATTGCTTATTTGCGATGAACGGTAGATTTTTCTTATGAATCTCAAGTGTTTCCATTATTTTGATAACTACCTGTATGTATGTCGCATAACTCAAAAACTATATGCCGTAGAAGCTTCTAGTTTGGTATGTAGGCTCTGAGGGTGGTCGTTGTGCACCTCCCCTTGTGGTTGCATTCGAATGATCCCAAGGGGGTCTTTTAACCCTTTGTGGGGTAAATCAATGTTAATTTTAATGTAGATTGAGTGATATGATTTGGTGCAACCACTTGGCGATATATCTCCAAACTTTTGGTCGCCAAGTGTTTGCCTCCAAGTTGGCGACAAATTTGGCGAAAAAATGATTTGGATTCAGTTTGGCGCTATTGGGCACATTTTGCGAAAAATTTACTGAATCGTGTTAAAATCGGCGATATTTAGAAAATAAATCGTTGTAAAACATTATTTTGCATTGATTCGTGACAAACTGGGGGTGTAAATGTTTGAATTGTTATCTTGCATACTCTAATGCACTATTTTAACACTTGAAGCATTTATTATGGAATTTAAACGTACAAGGAATTAGTGTGGCGTGCACACCAGATGTTTTAAAATTACTACAAATCAGTTAATGCTTTGTACTTTGCATCAAAACAAGAAATCACTTTGAGAAAAAGAGCGCTTGAAATGCTTGTTGTGCTGACGATTTTTTTCATAGTACTATCAAGGCTTCACTAGATAGCGTTTTATACAGGCTGCTTCATTACTCAAAACATCAATGGTAAAGATTTGCCCGCTAGAGAGCGCTGAATGATGTGTTTGTTTACATTTATTAGCACGTTGTTTCTGCTGTAAAAAGTGATGTTCATCCTATCTTTAAGGGTTAAAAAATATTGATATAGTTTACTGAAGTGGAGTACAGAGTGAATTGATGCCGAAGGCCTTATTAGTACTGCTTTTTAGGGGAAATAAATTCCCTTTTCAGGTAAAGTTGGTCGCAACTCATGATTCAGTCATACGACATTCATTCATTGTTTACTTTCTTCGAATTAGCAACATATAGCAATGGCGTTCAATTTTGACATCTCTGCATTAATAAAATATACGCTTTTCTTCGCAGCCGATAAATAAAAATGTAGCAATGAAATAATATTGTTCTATTTACTATTTTGTTTCATTATTGTTGCTCACACGATCTTAATTGCTACGCAAAAGCTCAGATGTTCATTTTGATAGCGTTGACCCATCAGAGCGATAAATGGCGAATCTATTCGTAGAGACATTTCATTTTGATGCCCCAGAATGAAATGTACACTAATGAAGCGATGGTGTTCAACGCAAAGACGATTGACAACAAAACATATTAATTTCTTTAGTAAAAACGAAATGAGCATATATAATCGTTTGGTACTAAAGAGCAATACAAGTACGAAAAAAATAAACAAAACTACAATATTACGACGACCAAATGAAATTTTTTTTTTCATTTACACAACATTAAAAGGTAATGTTCTTTTTATGTTAAATTTCACACATTGATAATATTTCGATAATTAGGAATCTGGTGTGGTTGCCAAATTTTTGGCGATAATTACTTTATTTTGTTGCTCTTTAGTTTATGTTTGCGAAGGAAGTATTTCCCTCGCTCATAAATTGGACACAAAGATTTAACGCCTATAGGGAAAGATAACCACACTTCCAATCACCGAAATCTTCCCTTTTTTGTTTCTAATTTCACACATACGTTTAATACTTGAAAGTAAAATAATGGACCAACTGAAAAAAAAAGCTGCGAAATAATGTGAGAATTCTTGTTAAAAAACTCGCCAAATCAACTTAAAAGCTCCATTAGCATGTAACATAATAAGTTTAATAAATATATCGAGCCATTATTATCATTGAAATTTAAATTAAAATGCAAAATAAGAGAAAAGAAGCTACCATGAAGACGATGCAAGCTTAAAATTTTAATCTTCGCTTAGGTGGTAAGAAAATACATCGCCAAGTTAAAAAACGTACCTATAACTGAAACGTACATACTACCAAGATCTCGGTTATTGAAATATTCTCAAAAGCTTTACGGAGAACAAATTCTTGATGTGCTTTTCAAGATATTAGTGCCATAGTCATTCCAAAATGTCCATTAAAATGTAAAAAAATCGCCAAATAAATTAATTTGACAATCTAAACTCATCAAAAGTTTTGATGGAACTATCGTTCCAAAATCGCGATTTATCGCTCTGCGGTGCCAGTGTCGTTTCATAGTTTAATTATAATTACAATCAATTAAAATGAAAAATAATTCGCTAACTAATTAAAACAAGCCGTTAAAATGCAGAATAAACCAGCAAATCGAACGAGCTATTAAATGACGTTAAAATATAATAAAATAGAATTGAATGCCAAATTGTAAAATTGTCGCCAACAAATTAAATTTTAATTTTGTCTTTTATTATCTGATTTGTTTATAATGTTAGTTACCACAAAATTTGATAGATGTCGCTAGGCGACATGCATCCGTTTTTGTCCCAAAGATTTTGATGAAATGAAGCAGCCTGTATAAAACGCTATCTAGTGAAGCCTTGGTACTATTAAAATGCAACAGCTAGGGATCAAACTGCAAAAACTATCGTCTGTTAGTATGAAAGCAACTGTAATTAAAAGAAAACAAAACAATGTAAATAAAATCATTTCATTGCTGCATTTTTGTTTGTCGTCTGCCAAGTTTGGCTTGTGTATCTTTGAAATCGTGAAACATATTGTCTGCTAGTGGAGAGAAACTTTATTTGAAAGAAAAAAATCTGGTATGGACCCCACACTACTTCCTTTTACGTGTAAATTTTTTTAGTAGATGCCTTAAGTGTTAAAATAATGCTTGGAATGAGCAAGATAACAATTCAAACATTTACGCCCCAAATGTACCACGAAACAAAGCAAAAAATGATTTACAACAATTCATTTTCTAAATATCGCCGATTTTAGCATCATTCAGTGGATTTTTCGCAAAATACCGCCAATAGCGTTAAATTGAACCCAAACTGATAAAATAATTTTTTTCGCCAAATTTGTCGCCAATTTGGCGATGTGTCACCAAGTTGGCGACAAGCACTTGGCGACCAAAAGCTTGGCTATATATCGCCAAGTGGTAACGCCAATTTATATCACTTAAGTTTGCATTGATATTAACACTTATTCACCCCCAAAAGGAATAAAACACCCCCTTGGGAACATTCAAGTGCAACCAATGACCTCCCGTGACCTCCCATTAGGGCACCTCTACTTTCACTTAGTTTAAGTACAAAGGAAAGCGGTTTTTGAGGCTTGATGCAAGTTTTGCACAGCGATTCATACTATGCTCATCCTGCAGACATGCAGATACTGCCGTTTACCTGCCCACAGCAACGAAAAATGCAGTTACTGCTAATTACCATTGGTTAAAAAACAGTTTTTTTTCATCGGAAACCAAAAAAAGATGCTTGTACCATAAAACTAATGTAACATAGATTTCAAAAATGCAATAAAAGGAAAATTGAAAAATTTGCAGTTACTGCCCTTTACCTGCCCACGGCAGTATTATTGCGAAGCAGCTTTTAAGAAACAATTTCTATAAAAATAAATTCTGTAAATGTTGTTTTTCTGCTAGCACTGTTCTACCGCAGAGAAAATAGCCTGTCATCAATACAAAATTACGAAAGTTGAATCTCACCGAAAATTTATTGTGTCATTTGCAATTTCGTTTCTAATCAAACTTTTACATCACAGTGAAAGTGCAGGAACTGTACATTTTAAAGTCTCTATAATTCTTTGTTACAAAGAGTACAAATCACAAATCATGTGAAAAATTAACCAAGTGCAAGAATATTTGCCCTTTTTAAAATTAAATCTATTCCGAAAAATATGTTTCCTTTTTTCTCACAAAATTCTACCTATTTGATTAAAGTAATATAGTTACAATAAAATCCCAAAATTTTGCTAAGAATTACGGAAAACTTAAATGCAACTATTTTAACTCAGTCAACTTAAAGAAGGAATTAAGAAATAAATAAAAAACTTTTACGTCTTTATTAGATCTTAAACCTTGATATTTAAAGTACCAGCTTAAATATAATGTTTACGAAAAGATCATTTCGAAATATTTCATATTTATGTATTTTAGGTTCTTTATGTAAGACGATTCAAAATATATCCGTATTTCTAACACAACTTCATTAGTTTTACCTGTATATGCGTATTAAGGTGTATCGAAAAAACTTTTTTTCGGAAATTAAAAATTTTAAGTTGATAAAAAGTTCACCTACATACCGTAAAATGGGGTGTATAGGAACAGCGGGGTGATTTGGAACAAAACTTCCTGATCATACAAAGAAATTCTTCATAAATATACCGTCGGGTATTTTTTGGCAGTTACATTTTTTTCTAGAAAGGTAATATTACAAGAAGTAGGATTTTTTTTTTTTTGTCATTCTGGCAACAATATTGGCTTCTGTGCAAGGGTGCAAGCGGAGGTCTAAAAAACTTCAAATTTTCATGGTCTGCAAAACTTTGTATATAAGTACAGACCCCTTTATGTTTCAAATCTCAGGATAATATCTAATACCTTTAAACGAGCAATTCTTGTATAGGGTGAGTTCTGGTAAGTGCGTCCACGGGGTAAGTGCGTCCACTGGGAATTAAATGAATACTGTCCTGAAATGGCTTCTGCAACGCATCGACTATGTTAGATAACTGTCTAATGATAATTTCAATAAGTGGAATTCAGGCCAGGAATCAATAGACGAAACATAATCAGAGACAACTTAAATGTCTTCAAAAAAACTCTAAATTAAAGATTGAGAAGGTTTTGTTTCAGTTTCTCTTGTAGTCATACCAAGCAATTGAAGTCAAGAAATGCAAGTTGTTTCTTTTGAGTAATAGCTGCTAATAATATACATGGGGTATTTTGATTGTGGTTGCGTGTTGTTGTTATGACGTGTCACAGGATCCAATATCACAGGATTATAGCATCGATAACCAGTTAAGATAAAAATGACATTTATTAACGTATTTACAGGTAAAATAATTTAAAAACTAAAAAGACGGCATCTTGCCGTAACAACAGTCGAAGACGCGAGCAGAAGCAGCGCTTACCTTCAAGCTCGCTCTTTTTATCCAGATATATCAAGTGTTGCCACACGCTGGGTGGCTAAAAGTTCCGAACTAAAAATAGTTTATGTAAATTAAACGAAATTCCTTCGAACCGCCACAATACTCCCCTCTGAGTCTCGAAGCTCAGAGACGAATCTATCTGGGAAACGAACTTTCCTTCCGCAGCGCGTAGTCACCGCTGCTGGAGTCGAATTTGAAGTTTCCGTTGACATATCCGGCTTAAGTACATAGGCTGGTTTCACCCTGTCTATCGAGACGGTTTTACTCGCCCCTCTTACTTGAAGGACGAAATCTTTGTTGAAACGCTTCAACACCCGGAAGGGTCCATCGTACTGCGGTTGCAATGGGCGACGAACGGCATCATGCCGTAGAAAGACATGGGTGCACGTTTCCAAGTCCCTCGGGACGAATACAGCTGGAACTCCGTGTCTCGATGCAGGCGTTGGTCGCAGAGATCCAATGATGCCCTGCAGCCTCTGCAAAAACGTAGAGCTAAGCGGCGGAAGGCTGGATTCGACAATGAAATCTCCAGGTAGTCGAATAGTCTCACCGTAGACCAACTCTGCTACGGAAGACCCTAAGTCTTCTCTGTAGACGGTTCTCAGTCCCAGAAGTACAGATGGTAAAGCATCGACCCATGCAGTACTTGAAATGCAGGTTATTGCCTGTTTGAGAGGCCTGTGCAGTCTTTCGACTAGTCCGTTGCACTTCGGATTATATGGCGAAGTCCTGCCAATTTTAACACCGAACAGATTGGCAAATGACCTGAAAAGTGAGGATTCGAATTGTCGTCCCTGGTCACTAGTTATGACTGCCGGTACTCCGAAACGAGCTATCCACGAAAAATAAACAGCCTTAGCAACAGTCTCTGCATAAATATCCGTTATCGGCGTGACTTCGGGCCAGCGCGTAAAACGATCTGTTACCGTCAAGCAGTATCTATATCCACGACAAATTGGTAAAGGCCCTATTAAATCTAGATGAATATGCCTAAATCTTCCGTCAGGGAGTGGGAAGTTACCATAGGGGGATTTTGTATGTCGGTGGACTTTAGTTCGTTGACATTCTAAACAAGTCTGACAAAATAATTTTATGTCTGTTTTCATGCTTGGCCAAACGTATTTATCAGTTATCAATTTTGTCGTAGCCCGTATACCAGGGTGGGACAAATTATGATATACGTCAAAGATTTTTTTTCGAAATGAGTTTGAGACAATTGGTCGAACATTTGAAGTTGAAATATCACAAAATAAAAATTTATCCGAATTTGGAATGGGAAATTTTTTAATTTTCAGTGAAAGACTCTTATCTGCGTTATCCAAACGTTTTAAAAACTCTGAATCCTCGCTCTGAGCGTTAACTAAAGATTGCATATCAACAGTAGACGGAAAAGAAATTTCTTCAATGCGTGACAATGCGTCTGCCACGATATTTTCCCGACCCGGGACGAAGCGGATATCCGTCGAAAATTGAGAAATGAAATCGAGTTGACGTAAGCGTCTGGGGGAAGCTTTCGAATCATTTTTTTGTTGAAAAGCATATGTAAGAGGTTTGTGATCAGTATAAATCGAAAAAGGGCGGGCTTCTAACATATATCTAAAGTGTACTATAGCAGAGTATACCGCCAACAATTCGCGATCATATGTAGAATACCTCCGTTGCGTCGGAGTTAGCTTACGCGAAAAAAATCCTAAAGGCTTCATGCCCTGCGAAGTTACCTCGTGCAAAGCCGCACCCATTCCAACCTCACTACAATCAGTTATTATTGTTAATTCTGCTTCCATCGAGGGGTAATGCAACATTACAGCATTAGACAATAATTCTTTACATTTGTTGAAGGCGGTGATCGCCTCTTCAGATAAGTTAATTTCACATTTTCCTTTTTTATTTTTCCCTTTTAAATATTCATTCAGCGGAATTTGAATCTTTGCTATTCCTGGCAAGAAACTGTGATAAAAATTCAACATACCTAGAAAGGCTCGCAATTTTTTTACCGTTTTTGGCACTTCAAATTCTGAAATAGCTTTTACGCGATCAGGCAAAGGTTTAAAACCCGATTCATTTATGGTATGGCCCAAAAATTCTATCTCAGATACCCCGAATACGCATTTTGCAGCGTTTATTTTAATCCCGAAATCTTTGAAGCGTTGGAAAAGAATTCGCAGGTGCTTTTCATGTTCTTCCTGATTCGCACTAGCAACCAAAACGTCATCAAGATAAGCAAAACAAAAATTTAGACCTCGCACCACTTCATGGAAAAAACGCATAAAGGTCTGGGCTGCCCCGGATAAGCCAAAACTCATGTATGGAAATTCAAATAATCCGAACGGAGTTATTATAGCAGTTTTGCATACGTCATCCGGATTTACCGGTATATGGTGGTACGCTTTTAACAAATCCAATTTAGAAAATATTTTCGCGCCCTGAAGCTGTTGCGCAAAATCTTTTAAATACGGAATAGGATATCTGTCCTGACGAGTTATTTTATTTAATAACCTATAATCTCCTGTCGGACGCCATTCCCCGGACTTCTTAGGAACCATATGGAGCGGGCTAGACCAGTTACTACGGGAAGGTCTGCAAATGCCGCGCTCTAACATACACTCGAATTCCTTTTTCGCAATTTTAAGTTGTGCCGGGTGTAAACGGCGCGCGCGAGATTGTACCGGGGGACCGGTTGTCTGAATGTAATGCAACGTATTATGTTTGATTTCAGTTTGCAACCCTGCGGTGGGCTGTGTAATAATTTTAAATTCTTGCAACAATTTATGAAATTTAGAACTGCCAGAAACACTTTTTATTGCAGGCATTTGAGATTTAGAAGTACGGCCACTTGAAGTTAAAGATGTTAGTGGATCAGTGAGAGATTTACGTTTAATATCAACAATTAAGCCGTAATGTTCCAAAAAATCCGCTCCGATAATTGGTTTACTAACATCCGCAATAATAAACTGCCATGGAAATTTTCGTCGCAACCCCAAGTCTAGGGATAATGATTTTGTGCCATAAGTTTTAATACTAGAATTATTCGCAGCCGAAAGAACAAAATTATTTACTTTATGACTCTTAAAATACCCTCGGGGAAGGCAACTCACATCGCTTCCAGTATCCAAAAGAAAACATGTACCGGTATTTACGTCATTGATAAAAAGACGACGATTTATACATTTCTGTGCAGTTGACGTCGCATTCACTGACAGATTCACTCGTTTTTTTGGTTATAATTACAAGGGGATCTACATTTTGTTGCTTTATCCGAAAAAATCCTATGGTACCAACAAAAACTTTGCGAATCACGTTGATTCCGATTAGCACTTTTGCTTCTTGATCGCGAATTTGAAAATTTTTTTCGAAACCTGCTCCTAGGTCTATGTGTCGATAATTTTTGAACCTGTTCAGTTAAATCTGCTACTACTCTTTCTAAGCGAGAAATTGCTGAATTTTCAGCTTGAGGGGAGGGGGAATTTACCACTGCTACTGACGGAAGAGTTACTACTTCAGCTATTTTATCTGCCATCACAGCTAACTGAGTTAAACTTTCAGAACTAGTCGCAAGAATAGCCTGCATATTTGCAGGTAGGTGGCTTAACCACAGATTTTTCAAAAAGCTGTCGTCTAACTTATGATTGCTCAACTCCCTCATATCATGTAACAACTGAGACGGTTTTTTATCCCCCAAAGTTAGGTCTTGAAGCAAAGTTTTAATTTTTCTATTCTCCGAATGCTCGAACTGTTCTATTAACTTGGTTTTTAGCGTAGTATATGGATTTTTTTCAGGCGGCGAAAAAACAATTTCTGATACATATGTTAGATACTCTGCTTCAATGGAAGCGATTAAATGGCTATATTTTGTCTGTTCACTGACAATATTCGCAATTGCAAAATTTGCTTCCAATTGAGCAAAATACAATTTGACATTTAAGGGTGAAAAACTGGGCATTTTCATGCCAATTCTGTTAACTGAAGCTTCTTCCCTATTAGGCGCAGTTTCTTCTTTTTCAGTTTTATCATCCGGCATTTTGAACCACTAGTGACAGACAGGTACCGACAAAAAGAAATCACTCACCCCGTAGTTCGCAGTTCAAACACAGGATAAATCCTGTCGTCCGAGAGTCACCACTGTGGTTGCGTGTTGTTGTTATGACGTGTCACAGGATCCAATATCACAGGATTATAGCATCGATAACCAGTTAAGATAAAAATGACATTTTATTAACGTATTTACAGGTAAGATAATTTAAAAACTAAAAAGACGGCATCTTGCCGTAACAACAGTCGAAGACGCGAGCAGAAGCAGCGCTTACCTTCAAGCTCGCTCTTTTTATCCAGATATATCAAGTGTTGCCACACGCTGGGTGGCTAAAAGTTCCGAACTAAAAATAGTTTATGTAAATTAAACGAAATTCCTTCGAACCGCCACATGATCAAATACTCTAACTAAAATTTGTTTATATGACGGTACGCACTTTCCCTTTCTTTAAAGTAAGGTGGGGGTAAGTGCGTACCACTACCATGAGGCATATGCGTACTATTATGCGGAGCAAATGCGTACCATTATGATGAGGCAAGTGTGTACCATTACGTGGAAAATCCGACTCTAGTAATTCACCTTTAATTTTGCTTATAACTCTTTTATAAGCCGGTTATAAATCCGACGTAATTTGTATCAAGTATTTATATTTACATTAAATGCGGCATAAGATTTCAATTGTATTCATTACCTCTGAAATATATTGGCTTTTAGATATCAGTTAGTAAATTTTTCGTTGAGAATAGCGATCATAAACTATACTTTATTTAAACTGGAATGACAAATGAAGCAATGAAATTAAGTGAAACACTAAATAAGGAACCGATTCAAAAAGCGAAGGTGGAGTAATGAATAAATTATATTTAAGAAAATTAAGAACACCTTGTGAAAAACTATTTCAATGTACAAGAAAAAAAAAGTACAAGTATCATATCATGATCAATTATTATTATTTGTTTTTTTTTTTTTTTGCTCTTTATTTTGTGTTTTTTCTTACTGCTGCTGATTCCAATAAGAAAAATATTTTAAAACCATATTTATTTTAAAAAAAGAAAAAAAGCGAATTGTTCACTCAGGTCACCTAACGATCTACCATACAAATAGAATTAAAGAAAATCACAGGGGTACGCACTTACAGCAACGTTATTGTACGCACATGTCTCATCTTACATTTAAGAAGGGGTAAGTGCGAACCCTGGCTTAAACACAGACTGGTTAATGTATTAAACCAAAATAAACTATGTAGACTATAAGTGATTATTACTAAATAAAAATAACTTACATTTGCTCACTTGGTTTTATTAAAAGGACAGAGGAAGAATCACAAACACAATACTCTTAATCTTCAAATCACAGATGTTCGCAAGACACGTGGAATATCACTGATTGCGTTTCAGCCATGCAAGCAAGTGCTGATCTCTAGTATTAGGAATTATCCCAAGGCAACTACCTAACATCTTACTACTGTTATAAATGCGAAAGTTTGGATGTTTGGATGGATGGATGGATGGATGTTTGTTCCTCTTTCACGCAAAAACTACTGAATGGATTTTAATGAAACTTTTACCATAATGTAGCTTATACATCAGAATAACACATAGGCTATAGTTTATAACGATATTCGAAAAAGTTCGATTGGTAGCGCTTTTTTCATTCCAATTTAAGGTGCATTTTTCGCATAAATCCGCGAAGGCTTTCAACAAACTAATTCAATATTTAGTGCATCATCTCAACTCCCTGTCGATAGCTAGAATTGCGTGTATCATTTTCGCTTTTCGCATTAAGTTTTCAAGGCTATTCTCAAGTCAAATCAAAAAGAAAGTTTTTTTCAGCTTCATGGTTAATACATGGCTTTTACATAGACACTGGAGACGCTCGCACGCCCGCTCGCTAACGAGCTTTTACCATGATTTGTATTTAAAACATTTTGTGGTGTAAGCAATGTGTTTTTTTATTGTGCTTTGAAACATGCAAATATTATTTTGTAGTATAAATTGTATTCTACAGTATTTTCTGTAGTAAGAATTGTTTACTGCATCAATTATTTTCGCGAGTTTTGTAAATATGTTTTAGAATATCGGTACCGTAATCGCTAGATGAGATTGGCAACTAATAAATGAATTAGGTTCATTATTTCCCATTTGATGGAGCTTTAAATACAACCTTTCGGCATTTCTCAAATTTGTTTTCGTTGATTTGGCACTTTCTGGGGATATTTACAATTGGCCAGGTACTTAGTATCCAATTGAACAGGAATTTTGCCAAATTTGTTGCAAGATTTTAATAACCGGTAAATCTAAGCAAATTGGAAGGTACAGGGGTCTCTGGGGTGCTAAATGCTAAATGCAAGATTTTAGCAACTGAGATGCACGGAGATTTTTTCAACTAACGCCAGTTTTTGTGCCAAAGACTACGCAATAATACTTAACTTCTTACACAACGTAAACAAAATAAAATGATTATTGTCTGATATTTATCGACTGTGGAAAAATTTTAATCATCGAAATAATACTCCCACATTCGAAACGTTCAGTTTTTTTTTTTTTTTTTTTTTGCATATTCCGTATGTATCCAATAAAAACCTTTTTAAAATTATGTCAAAACGTAAGGTAATCCGCATACTAAATTAATCAAACCCTTAAACAAGACTGCATTACCATTAACTTGCGTTTTTGCACAAATAATTGTCAAATGTTCCCTATTAATTTCGAAATCATTGAGTTTAAAAACTGTTAGCGTCATTTTATGGTCAGCAATAGTATCTCAGCATTTGATGACTATTTCTCTGAGACAAAAATTAGTGACATAATAATACTTAATGTATTTTCATAAAGTAGGGAAAAGAGTAAAATTATCCTAGGTATCCCAAAAAAGTTATCCAAAATTTGGTGTGTTTTGAGTTCAGGAAAAAAAACCCAAAGGTGAGTATGAATTGTTTCTATAAATCATTATTGGCCCAGGCAACGCCGGGTATTTTTGCTAGTATTTAATATGTGCCAGAAATTTTTTCCAGCTCATATTCACATAATTTAAGGTGGACGCACTTACCCCGCCAGGTAGGGAAAGTGCGTACCTTAGAATAGGTGTCATAAACCAGGTTACAAAACCTATGTTTATGGTTTATTTGACATATTATATGCTTGAAAATCTTTGTAAAGGATCTGGAAGGAAAACTAAAAAAAAATTTTGAGTGTACAAGATTTTTCAACAGAGCAGCATCCTTGAGAACATGAACTTTGAAAAAAAGGGTACGCACTTACCAGAACTCACCCTATATATTTATTTATTTATATTTCGGATCTCGAAAACGGCCCTAACGATTTCGATAAAACTTTGTATCTAGATAGAGTTTAGGTTTTTGAGTTCATCTACGTCGGTGTTTTTCCTATAAAAACGCGAGTTTTCACAAAAAACCCCGTTTTTTTTTTTTTTTTTTTTTTTTTTTTTTGTGCCTTCTTTGAAAGTTTGAGAAGCTTTCTTTTCGCCATTTTCTTTATGATTACTTTCATTGTTACTGTTTCATAGCAACCACGTTACGTTTTATTATAACAATGGATTTCATATTTAATCACATCAGCGTGAATTTAAATTTTATGGTATTTGGCAACGTTAAATTGTTATTGTTTTTGAAATGATAAAGCAAGGCTTCACTAGATAAGTGTCTTGTTTCATTTATTCAAAAGCCATGGTATAAAAGCAGTGGTGATTGTCCACCGACATCTATTGAATTTTGTGGTAACTTACATTATATAACAATCAGATTACTTTTTACTTTTCAAGTGCGATTTCAAAATTGAGTATAAAAGCATTTTTGTTAGTTTTAAAATACTTTTTTTCCTCCTCAAGACTGTTTAGTAAGAAATTTCAGGTAAAAAATCAATAAATACGAAACTCAATTTTCTTAAAATATTAAGTTTGGAAACAAAATTACATCTATCTAATATCTTTAGACGAGCAATTCTTGTATATATATATACGTCAATTCGCGATAACTCGAAGTCCGATAACTCGAATATTACTATAACTCGAATTTTTTATTAGGTCCCGACCCTTTGTCTTCAATTCCATGTTAATTTTTCTCCATATCTCGAAGTTTACTTCCCTTAACTCGAAGTTTTTTTGAGGTGGCTAAACATTTGATAGTTAACAAGCAGAAAAAAACTTTCAAGTAAGAGCATGAAATTTTATTTGTTCTTCTCTTGTGATTCATTCAGGTTAAACCTGAAGTCAAAAGATCTGTTGAAGCAATATGCAAAAAAGAAACAGCACCTGTGGTGACTCTTGCTGTATTGTTCGCACTAATTGCTTCTATAAGGAATTTCATTTCCAAAAGTTGTTTTAAATTTAAAACAAATGATTTTTAAAGCAGTTGATCAAGAAAATTTCTTTAATATGAATTTAAGAAATGTGATTCTGAGGTTTGCAATTAAGAGTACATACAAACCATGGAGGAAAATGAATGTGCTGCCAAAGAAGAACGATATGTAAAAAAGCTGTGATATTTACCGTTTTTTAAATTACAAAACTGCTCAATGCAGCTTAAAATGACGGATTATCCCACAAGAATGAAATATGTATAAAAATTAAGATTTCTTTTTCTTTTTTCTCTTAACGTTTTTATTGAAGTAGTGTACATTTTAATTGATTAAACTTGTCAGGAATCTATATTCCAAGTTTTTGTAATTAATATGTTGGAAATCGAAACTAATGATAAGTCGAACTTCCGATAAGTCGAAGTTTTTTTTCGGTCCCTTCGAATTCGAGTTATCGAGAATTGACTGTATTTCGGATCTCGAAAACGGCTCTAACGATTTTGATAAAATTTTGTATTTAGATAAAATTTTAGTTTTTGAGTTCCTCTACATCGGAGTTTTTTCTGTAAAAACGCGAGTTTTCACAAAAAAAAAAAAAAAAAACCGTTTTTTGTGCCTTCATTAGAAGTTTAACGAGCTTTTTTTCGCCATTTTCTTTATGATTACTCTTATTGTTACTGTTTCATAGCAACCACGTTTTATTATAACAATGGATTTCATATTTAATCACATCAGCGTAAATTTAAATTTTTATGGTATTAGGCAAACGAGTTTTCTCAACACGTTAGAATTATTATTGTTTTTGAAATTTAAAAGAGATCGATCAAAATAAAGTTAGAATTGGGTGAGTCCGATCGGTTAGTCGTCGGACTCGTAACTGGAGGGTCCCGAGCCGATCATATAGAGGAAGCCCAGCCGATCAAAGATCCACCGTCTTCATTAATGGTGGCTAGGGGACGTTAAAAAGGTTCGTGGTCATAAAATCCTCCAAGTGAAACGATACCTCTGAGAGATGCTGAGCCAAGGGTTTGCTCGGCTCTTGGGCCTGATTCAAAAATGAACAAAGCGCTCTTCAGGGCCCCATTCCGGTTAAACCACAAGTTGTGGTATGTACGGGGGAACCTTGGAGTGTGAAGTGAAGTGAAAGTCAAAACAAGCTAGAACCAAATGCGTACTGGAGAACAAGGACTCTGCATCCATTCTCATCAACCCCTCCCCTGTCTTCGGCGCCAAATGAAATGAAATTGGGTGTGATTTTACGGTGAGCATGGATTAAATAAGGTTGTGTTTTTTAAAACAAATTACGGTTGTTTTAAACGCGTTATTGCAACCAAAGGCTTAAAAATGCTTTTCAAGTTTATCTAAATAAGTACTTCGCATTTTAGAAGAAACACGAGTTTATAAAGTTCTTTTTTTTTTAACCGAGCGGGCTCGGTCCCCAGGTACTTTTTAGCCTACTTTCCCGTTAAAAATAAAAGAAAGACGAAAAAAGTATTAAAGTAGCTTAATGCATCTAAAAAATATCGCCAAGTCCAAAAAATATCGCCAAGTTAAAAAAAATAAAAAGGTGAAATGAATATCGAAAAATTAAAAATTTGAAAGTAGGGTATTGAGATGGGGAATTTGTGCGTCGGTCGGTCGGTCGGTCGGTCTGTCTGTCCCCCCTAATAACTTTTGAATGAACATTCCGATTTGGACAAACTTTTTTTTGTTGGAAAGATCTCGGCGAGTACAACTCATTCCTATATTTGATTTTTCGATTTGAACAATTTTTGGTTCAACTTTGAACCGTTCAAACAACCTGTCCCGCGATGCTAACTTTTGAATGAACAGTCCGATTTAAACAAACTTTTTTTTGTTCAAAGCATCTCGGCAAGGATACTTTATTACCGTATTTAAATTTTCAATTTGAACATTTTTGGTTCAACATTGAACCGTTTAAGCAACCTTTCTCCACCAAATAACTTTTGAGTGAACCGTCCGAATGGAATAAACTTTTTTTTTTGTTCGAAAGATCTCGGCGAGTACAGTTCATTCCCATATTTGATTTTTCGATCTGAACAATTTTTGGTTCAACTTTGAACCGTTCAAACAACCTGTCCCGCGATGCTAACTTTTGAGTGAACAATCCGATTTGAACAAACTTTTTTTTGTTAGAAAGATCTTATCAAGGACACCTCATTCCCGTATTTACATTTCCGATTTGAACAATTTTTCGTTCAACATTGAACTGCTCAAGCAAGCTGTCACCCCTAATAACTTTTGAGTGAACAGTCCGATTTAAATAAACTTTTTTTTTTTGTTCGAAGGATCTCAGCAAGGATACTTCATTTTCGCATTTAAATTTTCAATTTGAACATTTTTTCGTTCAACATTGAACCGTTCAAGCAACCTTTCCCCACCTAATAACTTCTGAGTGAACCATCCGAATGGAATTAACTTTTTTTTTGTTTGAAAAATCTCGAAGAGGCTTTCCCATACATTCCCATATTTCGCTTTTTGATTTGAACCATTTTTCGTTTAATATTGAACCGTTCAGAAAAAAAAATTAACATTAGCGTCTGCGGGGAATTTAAGTTGAATGTTGATCCTGAACTTAAAGTCGGATTTCCTTCAAACTAACTTTGTAAGAAAATTGTTTTGATAAATAATGTTTGTAAAGTACTTTTCTGAGTAATCTTCTGTGAGGACTCTGATTCCGACTCCGACTCCGCAAACATGGCGGAAATGCAGGCTCAGAAAAAAAAAATGACTGACTGTGCAGACGATTTTTTGTTTATTTATTCATTTGTTTTATTTTATTTATTATTATTTTTTATTATTTTTTTTGGCAGACGATTTTTTTTGTAACAAAACAAAACGAGAACATTTTATTCTTTATTTATATTTAACAACTGGCAACGGATTAAAGTGAAATTCGAGACATTTTATTAACGGACGAGTTTTTTTTTCTTTCTTTGAATGTGTTTTGATGCTCTTTGTACTTTTATTTATTTATTTTATTATTATTATTATTTATTTATTTTTTTTGAAAACGATGGAGGATTTTTTCTACGGAGGAACTGTAACAGTTACACTCTTTAAAAGGTGCAACAAAACTTTATTTATTCGTTAATTACTTTTTACGTGTCTATTTCATCTGATGAGATGGGTATATTTTGCTTTTCGAAATCAGCTCTAAGTGCTAAAAAGGTATGTTTGACATAATTTTCAGTCTCAGATAATCAAGAGAATAATGATCAGATGCGAGAATGCCGATGTCGATGTACGGGAAAGTAGGCTCGTTTAGTTCTTGACAGAACTTCTTGTTTAATTATGCATATAACTGAGCAACAGGAGTACCACATTAGAAAAGACAACATATTTTAATTGTGGCATTAAAAAGGATGATTCTTCATAATGACATAGGATAGGGATTTGCGGGGTGAATAGGAACACTTTGTTCTGTTGTTCCAATTCAAACTTATTTAAAACAAACTGTTTGAAAAATCAAAATTCTAACCCCAATTCTTCTAATCAAGACAAGGACAAGGATTTATTACTGTTTATCACTTCTCGTGAGCAACTAGATCTTAGAATGACAAAAAGTTGCAGATTTCAAAAGATTTTTGCTCCGGGAGGCTTCTTTTTACTTAAAATACGAGGGGGGAAGTCATATAGACTTTATGTAGCAAAAGTCCAGCACACAGACAGTGAGGAATAAGTGGGAAAATCTTTCAGGACAATCCCCGAAACCCAGAGATTTCAAGAAACTAAAGAAAAGGCAGAGTTCAGCCCAGAAGATGTTATGAAAAAACTTAAGCCAAGTCACAATTGCTAGTTTTAAGGACAAGTACATATTTGTGGACGACATAAATGACTTCCATTCATGTTAAATCTTTGAATTTCAATTCAAAAGCATTTCTTAAAATTAATTTTAATTTTGCATAAGTTCAAAATTGTTTTGAATTTTGACAAATTATAAACGTTTACTGGTATTGAAATTAAACTTTTATTTGACAGTAACTATCTGTTCTTATTCTCCCCCATCTTTCTTTCTATCTATCTATATCACGCTTCTTTCTCCTGAACGCCAATGAACTGAAAGTCGAACCAGGTACCGATAGATAGGTAATTTTTCAGGCTTCATTAGTTTCCATTTATATAATTATACGATTTTAATTAGCGAACATAACAATTAATAAGTAGTCAAATTTAAAGCGATTAAGCCTAATAAATGATTAAATATGAAATCCATTGTTGCAAAACGGGGCTGCTATGAAACAGTAATAACAATGATAATGAGAATTTTGAATGAAGGCTTAACTAAATCAAACACGAAACTCATAAGTGGGCCACCTGCGTAGTATTTTTATCGCTAGCTACTTGTAATATTTTGAAACATTCATTTGTTGAAGAGCCATCTACTTATATTAAAAACTGAGTATCTATGTGTTCTTCTTTCCCTTCAGCGAGCAGAACTTGCTGTAATTTTCCTCACCATCTTGAAGGCGCGAAGTGCCCGTGCAACATCTCAATAATTCGAATGATTTTTTGATGCAAGAAAAAAAGTAAAGGCGTGAAGCGCCTGTCAGTGAGCCGCCTTGGCGGGGAGTAGTTTCTTGAAATTTTCCTCACTACTTTCAAGGCACGAAGTGCCCGTGCAACGACGGGCCACGTGCGTGGTATGTCTTGAAATCTAATGAACATTAAATTATATCAAATAATATAACACCAGAATGAGGTAAAAGTTAGAAAGGGGGGACGTTATGCATCAACATGCCGCAGGAAGCTAATCTAGCTGCCCTGGCAGCTAGTATATAAACTGTTCAAAATGTTTTGTCTTTGCTTGGAACATCAAAAGTAAAGCAAGGCCGCAGTTTTTAACCAAAAAATCAAATTAAAAAGAAATCTTTTAACTGCTTTTTTTACAATCAAAACTGAAAAGTGTTCCGATTCATTCCATTTTACGGTACACGTTGTTGAGCATTTTTAATACGCTTTTATTAGTTTCACATGTGGGTTTGTTTGTTTGTATGTATGTAACTCTGAATAAAAGACAAAATCCACGTTCTTTACAAATACAAAAGTAATATAGTTAATACTATTATAAATGCTAAATGATAAACTATATTAAATGTGTTGATGTACTATAAGTGTTTCAGTTATTTGTAGGTAACTCTGAATAAAAGATAAAATTCACGTTTTTTGCAAATAAAAAAGTAATACATTTAATACTATTATTAATACTGAAGGCTAAACTATATTACATGTTGAGATACTATAACTGCATGTAAACTTAGCAGATAATCAATAGCTTTAAAAATCTGTTTTAGTTTGATTAACTATAGATAGGATTATTATTATATATAATCTTGTAATTTAAATTAAATTTAAACAATTTGTTATGTCCTCTCCGTTGCATCGTGGCTCATACAAACAGATTGTCGAAAAATATTCCTCTACCAAAGATATATAATGAGAATGAGATATTGAAGGTAAGTAGGTTTTTCTGCTGGCTTGACAGCCAAGTTTGACAGTCAAAAGTTTTAATGAACCTTCTCCCAATTTACTTGACTCGTATCCAAAAACCAGCACATAATTTGTCGGCAGGAGGTGTCAGGGTGTTTTCAGTTTGAATTCTTTTTTTAGATCTTGTTCTGATTCGCAGCATTTTTTTTTTTTTTCCTGCCACGGTAGTTGATGAATGGCAAGCATTTTTCTTTTCTATACTCTTACCCTTTATATTTGTCTGCGGATATTCTTGTTCTGTTTTCCAATTCCCTCAGGCAATTTCTGTTTCTCTGATTGCTAATGCTAGAGTAGAGATATTGACTTGTACTTAGTTTGTTTCGCGAAAAAAGAGAGAGAGAGAAACACTTAAAATAAATTATAAACATTCTTTGTGGGATGCACAAATTGCTAAGCCTATTTTATGCCCTAAAACAAAAATTAAATAAATAAAGTGAACAAAACTTATCTACTGTCTGTCCGTCAGAAACGCGCCCAGCACTCGTGAACCATTCCACTCAAAAAAGGAGTAATGGGTTGTAAGTGGGAACTTTCCGAAGTTTTCAATTTAAAACTTGCATTTGCTATTCTTTTGACATATTCAACTAAACTATGTACTTGAAATTAGCATCGTTGTTTGATACGGCTCAAAATGCTTCTTATTATTCTTCCTCTTATTGTTGTCTAACCTATCGCGCATACTTTGGTAAGATCAGAGAAGACCTGACGCATACGTAAATGAGCAGAAGGTTTTACCTAAGAAAATCAGACAGTTGGTATAATTATACAGGGTGTCCCTGTCAAGTATTTCAGAACTTCTAGGGGGTGTAGGAATGCATTGTGACGACTCGAAATCATACAGCAATGCGGGGTCGGAAATGAAGTGGTAATGTACAGTACACAGAAGCACCATAAATGAAAAAATATTTATGACATTATATTATCAAAGCACAAGGCACAAAGTGTTCGAAGTTTTTTTCTCCAGCTACAATGCACACCTCACATATTCGGCGCAAAGAGCACCGAACAGACTGGAATACTCCCGGCATAGTCAAATTTCACCGCGTCGGGAAAGCATTCCCGACCCCTCACTGCTTTTTTAATTCGAGTTTTTAGGGTGCACCTTTCCCTCTCCTAGAAGTTCTGAAATACTTAACTGGGACACCCTGTATTTTTTTATGAATAATAAGAGAAGCTTCTGTGTATTGAAATTTGAAAGAAGTCTTGAGATACGACCACAGCAAACTTCCTCCTTCCACTTCAAAGTTCTATTTTATCCGGCAAGGCGGTCGCCTCGACCTCGCCGCCTACGGCGCCAGTGAGACCCGCCTACGGCGAGTTTGTGTACTCCACCTTCATACTTCGCAGGCTTTGGTACTTTTCTGCTGCCTGCATTGGGTTCTTCGCCCCGAACTTGCCGATTGAGGCAGCTTAAGTTAGCACAAGAGTTTTAAGTTCCCTTTTGAAAACGTTAATTACGTTTCTTTGAATCAGGGATTCCCAAATTTACCAACTCGCGGCACCCTTTGAAGATTAGGATTTTCTCATAGCTCCGCTTGTGTGTGCTTTTCTATATTACATTATACCTATTGATAGCACTGAGACTTCGCGGCATTCTTCACCTCTCCTTGCGGCACCCATTTTGGGAGCTACCGCTTTTAAAGGAAAAGAAGAGAAATCATCGCATCAAGAAACCGGCCTTACTTAACTCACCAGTACTACCACTGTACTTGATTTCATACATTTAAAATATATTAAGCTGTGTAAAATGCATATGAATACACTGCGGGTAAATTAAAATGTGTGCTGTATAATCACTGACTGGTTTTGTAATAAGAAAACATTTTTATCATTTTTTAATGTACATCTAACCAAAATATTAACTTTGCATTTGAGGGAAAAATAAAAAATCGATTTTGCAATGGTTGCAGTTGTTCTTTTACTTTGTCTCCTTGCGTGTGGAAGCGGGAGTGATAAAATAATTGGTTTGTTATTCAAAAATGAATGCAAACTTGATTTAAATTGGTCTATACGGGGGCATCGGTTGAAGCTGTTATTTACTTTTGTCTCCTTGTGTGCGGCAGCGGAAAAATTAAAAAGCAGCGCAGAAGAGTATAACTAAACTTTGATAACATAAAACGAAAAAAAAAAAAAACTTGGTTCTTTTGAAATTATTTGTGCCAGGGGGCAATTCAGGGGAGCCATTTTGCGAAATAATTGGTTTGTTATTCTAAAAAGACTGCAAAAGTGATATGAATTTGGTCTATAATAATTTCTTTAAAAAATGAGCCCCTGCTTTTTTAAAATTTAAACTGGGTTGTAGTCTAAGCAAAATTGCATCAACCATAACATCTACTCTATAAAAAGACGAGTTCCCCAAAACATTTTCCCCCCTTCTACAGATCTGCCGACGATGATGCTGCGTGGGCAATTTCTTGAAGCCGCGCTTGTGTAATGATAGGGTGCGATGGGACAAAGAACGTTGCGTGAAGGAAGAAAAATTATTTCACAGAAATCCAATTTTTACTTAGTCAAAAAAAAAAAAAAAAAAGCGAAATTGAATTCTTAGAACGCAACCAACGCGGTATTTGTTTTATTTATTAATTTATTTATTGTTATTTTTACTCGTCTGCAGGAATGGACAGAAGTCCAGAAAAAACACAAACAAGGATACAGGTTTGAGTTCAAAAAATCCGCAGAAAAGCTACACTATAAAAGTAGGAGACTGCTTTGAAACGTTTGTCATTCGTGATTTAACCATTCCGAAAGGCCATTCCACAAAATAGCAGCTTTTTTGTCCTACGCGTGACAGCTCATAAGGTACTTGTACCCAATACGGACAG
>JAXGGA010017643.1:0-23804 GCA_038373865.1 Uloborus plumipes | reverse complement strand
TGTAACAGGCAGTTTTTAATTTCTGTATTTTTTTGTAATTAAGCAATCTGCACGCAAATTTAATGTAGCATAAACATCATCAAGTTACACCACAGGAAAAAAAATTGAAGAGTTTCATCAGCCCAAACCAGAATTATTTGTGTTCAAAGTCTGCGATTGTTACGTCTGTAACGATGGAATTGCCCTATACAGAAATATTTAATTCAATCTTTTAAAGTTTCGTCTATTTTGATAAAAATACATAATTTAGAAAGAAATCACAATATGCTAGTGTTTCATTTCATATGTAGCGCTACTCCTGTATAAATAAAATAGAGGCTTTAAAAATTAATTTAAATGTATTTAACATGTTCTTAAAGAAATTATGCGAGAAACAACTTTGATTTATTGTTTTGAAGCTGCATTACATAAAAATAAGCGAACATGCAATGTAATTGTAATGCCGGATATCCGCAGGATATCCGACCGGATATCCGGTATCCGGCGCGTGATGAGCCATCGGATATCCGATATCCGGTATCCGGCAAAATCACTATCCGGTCCATCCCTAGTTCTAACCCCCTACTAATAAAGTTTTTCATTTATTTCAAAAGTGTTGCTATTATTTTGTCACCCATCTGTAGTTTATATATATGATCATTAGAAAGTAATAAAATTGACATCGTTAGAGGAAAACTAAAATTAAAGATAAAATGTTTACTTCTATAAATTACTGGACATTTCCCTAGAAATTTCAAAATTGCCTTCCCAGGAATCAGGATATAAAATTTCCCCGGATTAACCCGATTTACACCCGAAAAAAAAAAAAAAAAAAGCCACGACTTTCTCTTTTTTTTGCAGCTCTAATATAGCCCTCGTATTGACTGAACTGATTAACTCTCGAACTAACACCTGGACCGCAGATTGAAGCTTTATTTTTCCTTAAAGAAGGCTTCAGCCTTCAGTTTAGCAGCCTGACCATGAGTCGAATCGTCTAGTGAATACGGGCATAAGCACAGTTTAGATCTTACCTTGGCCAGCTTTATGTAGTTCTTCCGGAACGTCTCTTGAACTTCCTGTGTTCTGTTTTGAACCGTGTTGATGAGAGACTCGAAGTGGTCACGCTGGCGGAAGAACCTCTCCTGGGCCGAACCGGGAGCACTCTTTTGCTGCTGAAGACGGAGGAATGTTGCAGTCACAAAAGCATGAGACAATAGTGATTCGAACACAAGAATCTACTGACCGAAAATCAGTTGGCCATTATTTTCGTTAACTACAGGGTGATTCAATACTTTTCGAACAAAATTTAAAGGCAGCTAAGGGGGGGGGGCTTAATAAGCATTGTAATGGTAATAATTTGTGTAATAAGCGGTTCTGATAAAGAGTCGGCAATATTTCGCGCTTGGAATTTCATCAGGCTGTAAAAACAGGAAGCTAAAGCTTAAGCAGCTGGAGGTAAATGCAGCAAAATATAATTTCTAAATGTTTAAAAACTCTCCTATTGTACTTCACAACGTCCGAAGGTTGCTATCATTTATGATATTGCAAATAATATTATGCACTGTACGAACAGCACTTTTAACCACTTCGAAAATCGATTCCAAATAGTAATTTCAGAATTAATGAATGATGCAATTAGCTGTGTACGATATTCACCCCCCAACCTCGTAAAAAAAGAAGTAAAAATCTTATTTTATAACATTGCTGGGAAAGTGCAACATTGGACTTTTTTTTTTCTTTTTGAAGTCAAATACACTAAACAGTTTTACATGGCTCTCAAAATTACTCTAAATGACTGTAGTTGAATTTAAAATATGAGGTACTTACCATAAACCCACGAAGTGCTCTTGTCTTGTAAATCCGCAGCAAAGCCCATCGTAAAGGTGTGGCGGTCGTAACGCCCGCTGTAGCTTCTTCAAATTCTGCGCAATGGCGCTCTAGATCTTCCCGAGCAGAGAACAGCTGTGGATAACAAAACACATGTGAAAATATGTTGCTGTGTGAACATCACTAAGAACAATTCGCTTCCGACTGTTAAAAACTGCAATTGTTTCGGTATAAGAGGGTCATTCAACTCTAACAGCATGAATCGAATAAGATCCATTGTATTTGTCCATCCAGCAGCCAGAAATTTCCTTTTGCCCCTCCTTGAAGGAACTTTCTCGATGGAATTCGATCGAATTGAACAAAATCGCACTAAATGAGCCCCTAACTTCAAATTTAGAACTCATTTTGTTTAACGCTCTCTGTATGCGAGAGGGAAAAGCCTTGTTCGCTATCCCATTTCGCTACATGGTCCATCTCAATTACCAGCAGTTTGCCATCACTCGGGAAACTGCAAGAAACATCCTTTTTATGTTTTCGTTGCTTGCAAACCTGTAAACAAATAACGATGTTTCAGGAAAAAAAAAACTTTTCCACAATGTTTGATTTTAGCAACCATGTGGTTTCTGATATTTTCAATCAGTTTTAAAGTGATTCGTTTGAAGAAGAATGCCAAAAACCGAGAGGTGAACTGGAGCTGTGATGGTTGCTGCAACATGCGTGCTTTTTCAGTTCGTTAAGCAACTAGCTTAGAATTATCCAAGGGAAACAAAATTTTCTATCTGAAATGCAACAAATATTGATGAAAGGTTTAAAAAAAAATTTACTAGTGAAACTTCAAATCAGTTGGTGCAGTTTCCCAATGAAGAAGCGCCAGTTTGTTCGCTGACTTACCTTCTGAGTGATCTCGACCATGTGCTTCTCCGTCGACTTGAGCTTTTCTGACAGCAACGCCTTCTGTCTTCTCGCCATCCTCACCTGTCGATTCAGGTCGTCCCGGGTGCTCCTAAGCTGCAAAACGAAGTCACTCGTCAAAGCGTTTGAAGAATATTTGATAAACAAAGATATACTAAATGCTCATGTTTGGAAAATGGAGCGATGACACTTATTTAGTGATAACGTTGAGTGTAGGCCACGAAACGAGCTAGTGCATTTTCGCAATGGTTCATTGTCAAGCTCGTGTTCTGCTCTTGCAAATCTCTACAACTTTTGAAAAATACAGGGTGACTCAGAAGGATCCGTATAACTTCAAAATTTTAGTTAAAAAAAAGTAGTAAAGAACAGGTCTACAACAAAACATTTTACATACATCTATTTTTAAGGAGGGGGAGGGGGCGGGGGAAAATGTGATATATTGTCGGGTTGTAGTCATACATAGCAATGTGACGGCTCACAATTATAATTGATTTTTTAATGAAAACGTCTCCCGAGAAAAAATGCGTTTCTATTGCGCTATTCAACCAGGCAAAATGAGATATTTAAAAGCAGTAGAATTATGGAATGAAGTACGCGTATATACAACAAAAATACTATCATTCCGTTGAAGTATCAGTGAGTTTGAATCACAAATTGATGACTAAGAGAAATATCAATCATTAAATAGTATGGTATTGCGACCAGAAAAAAATCTTATACATAAATACTTGATACTTATGTAATATCGTGACTGCCCAGTAGGGTGGCCCTTATTTTTCAACTTTTACAAAAGTTAGCTCCCACCCCCCTATTTTGTTCCAATGAACAATAAAATGATGTGTGCAAAATATTAGCTCAATCGGAAAAGTTTAAGGGGTGCCGCAACAAGCATGAAATTGTCAAATTTTCGCCGAAAATATGAATTTTTCACTTTTTTTCAAATTATTTTTTTTCTAGCAGATTTACATTTCTTATGGTCGTATGTCTTATTAAAAGTGTTATTCTACTTAAACTATCTTTCTGTGGAGTTCCATGCCTCTCCTGCCGTTTCCTCTGAGATATTAATATAGATTACGAAGCTGCTTGGTCAAGACGTTTTCCGCGACGCATGGCGCTTTCCTGGTGATGCAAGAATTTCGACAACAAACTTGCGAAAGTTTTTTTGTATGTCCTGTCCACATACATACTTGGTCATTTTGAAATTTACATGCCCAGAACATCTATTTTAGAAGAATTTAATGTGTTGTGCAAATTTAAGAAAAAAGAAAAAACTCCAATCTAAAACTTTGCTCCCCTGTCTTATCCGTTTAGTTCCTATATGTCTCCCATTCCCTTCTCCTATTTCCATTTCTACCGCCCCCACTCGAAGAAGACACCACATCCGGTCAGAGGTCAAGAGTCAAGGGGGGTGAGACGCGACCCGCGACCATGCATTAGCGTGAGAGCAGCTGTCCAAGCCAGTGCTGCTTGTTATTTGTGCCTGACTTTAAAATGGCATCAACGTCTTCCGGTAGATCATCACATAACCTAAGAAAAGATTTTTATATTGATCTTGTTGGTTACATTTCCAATCAAATTGTTGGAGCGAAATTACCATCGAATAGGCAAGTTTTAAGCGTCTTTTTTTACAATCTGAAAGTTGTAAATTTGACCATAAAAGCTAGTGCTGCATTAGTAATTCAAGCAGTTTCAGTTTTCTGGCAAAAAGCTCGAATTCCTACTAGAAGAACGGACCATTGTACTGAAAGACTAATAGAACTGCACGATAAATGGAAGCATTTACAGAAAAGTTTCTCGAGAACCTCAAGCAAAGAAAAAGAGAGGAGAGATTCTTTTGTGGAAATTATGGACGATCTTTTTGACACAGCACATGCAAATGCTTTGGAAGATATAAAAAATGAAGAGGATAGAAAATTCTTAATTCTTCAGCGCCAGAAAGGGCGACCGCGCTCCATGGTTGGTGTTGACCAAAAACTAACACAAAAAGAAGAAAGAACATTAATGAAAAAAACTATGGAAGTTGCTCGAAAGAAAAGAACTTATGAAGAAATGGAACTACAATTAGCAACCACAACAAGTTGTGATATAGCCCTCCAGCAACCCAAGCAGTGATAGTTTTGATGACAGTGACAGTCCTTCTTCTGTCATTGATACGCAATTACCAGCAACTGACACATTTACGAGTACGGACATTACTCGCACAAAAACACGAGGTACATTACAGTTTTTTACTCCTCGTCTTTCGGAAGTTTTTGGACAGGTGTAAAATCACTGACCGAAATGGTGTTTACATTTTGATAGCTGCTGCAGAAGCGTTGGGTCACGATACAAAGGACCTGATAATAAACCGAACTTCCCTTCAACGGTTACGAAAAAAATTTAGAGAAGAGAGGCATGCGGGAAAAATTCAACTTGAACGAGTGTCAAGAATTAGTACTATACTGGGATGGAAAATTGCTCCCAGATCTCGCTTGAGTTGAGAAGGTTGATCGACTAGCAATTATAGTAACTTTCCAAGGCAAGGAGCAACTGTTGGGAGTCCCTGAAATAACCACATCATCAGGAGAAGACCAAGCCATGGCTGTTTATCAAGCAGTTGAAAAGTGGGGAATATTTGATAAAATTCAAGCACTATGCTGTGATACCACACGTAGCAACTTAGGAAGGATAAATGGTGCTTGTACCAATCGGGAAAACATGTTTAATCGCGATCTGCTGTATCTCCCTTGTCATCACCATATCTTTGAGCTAATTTTGAAGGGATGTTTTGACTCTCTAATGAGTGCAACTTCTGGCCCAGAGATGACACTTTTCAAAAGGTTTAGAGAAACCTGGACAAACCTCGATAAAGCAATGTATAAAATCGGTGACAATGAAATACCCGATGATGTACGCTTAACCGTGCTCGACTTTCTTGAACAACACCTTTCTTCTCATAGACAACAGCGGGATGATTACAGAGAACTGTTAGAACTATGCATGATCTTTCTTGGCGGGATTCCGACGAACGGAATATCATTTCGTAAGCCAGGAGCTGTAAGTCACGCTAGGTGGATGTCAAAATCTATTTATGCGCTCAAGATTTACTTATTTCAGAATCAATTTGAGTTATCGGAAAAGGAGAAGAGCTCTTTACGAAGATTATGTATTTTTCTTGCTAGAATTTACGTTCAGGCTTGGTTTCTCTCTCCGGAGGCAGTTAAAGCTCCGTATCATGATTTTCAATTCATTCAGAAGTTGATCAATTATCGGGAAATTAATAAAGAAATAAGTGAAATTGCTCTAAAAAAATTTTCAAATCATCTCTGGTATTTGACTCCCGAACCTATGGCTCTATCCTTATTTGATAATACTGTTCCACTCAGAGTGAAGAGAAATATGGTAGAAATTTTGTTGGAAGCAGATACAGATGAAGAACAGGAGCAAGAAGAAAACCAACAAAAAATATATATTCCACATCAAAATGATTTTTCTTTATTTGTAAACAACGAGTTTTTGTCATTTGTAACACCTGTAACAAAATATTTCTTCATCCGATTTTCTATTAATTCCGATTTTATCAGCAAAGATCCTTCAATATGGAAAGATGACCCTAGTTATATAAGAGGAAAAGAAAAAAATTGAGAAATTAAGTGTTGTGAATGATGCTGCAGAAAGAGGTATCAAATTAATTCAGGAATATAATTATATTCTCACAAAAGATGAAAGTGAAAAACAATTCGTTTTGCATATCGTAGCTGAAGACCGCAAAAGATACCCTACTGCTACCAAATCCTCACTTAGGAAACAACAAGGTAAAATATTTATTTGTTTATACAGGGTGCGCCAGAGAAACTTACTTTTTGAAAAAATTCCTGCGCTGTGAATTGGCTGCGTAGAAAGCCGAGAGTGGGCGCATCTGGAGCGGGAAATCTCCAAGTTTTGTTTTCCCTTTAATTAGTCGCCATCATACTATGGTCAAAAGAACAGCGCGCCTTTGCCGTCGAAAGCTACTTTTAGAACGGTCGCTCAGTTACTGCGAGGCAACGCGCGAATCGAGGAATTCTTCCTTCCCAGCCTCGAAAAAATGAACATTAGAGACGTGTGGTTTCAGCAAGATGGAGTCACAGCACACATAGCACGAGATTCAATGAATTTGTTGCGACAACATTTCCCCGACCACCTCATCTCTCTCAAAGGCGATCTCCCATGGCCAGCACGCTCCCCAGATTTGGGGCCGTGCGATTTTTTTATGGGGGAATTTGAAATCCCTGGTTTATGTTGATCGACCACGCACAATAGCTCACCTCAAGAAAAACATTCGCGACGAAATTGCCAACATACCAATTGATATGCTGCAAAGAGTGCTCATAAACTTCTAAAATCGTCTTAATCAGTGTATGCTCAATGGGGGGTCATCCTTTAACCGATGTCATTTTCAAGACTAAATGAAAAAAAAAATGGGATATTGTATTCTCAAATGAAAAAAGAATTAAAACAATAACTTAAGTAGTTTTGTTTTTATTGACATTTCAAAAAAGTAAGTTTCTCTGGCGCACCCTGTACTATGTTTTGACTCTACAGAAACTGTTTGTCAAAAAAATTTTTTTTTTCTAATAATTTTTGTGTTATTATTAAAAACTGCAATCTTTTTAAAAAATTCACGAAATTTCAGATACTGACTAAACTTTAAGTCATTTGCGGCACTCCTAGAAATTGTTCAAATGAATTGAAATTTGGTACAGAGTGTTTTTTTGTTCATTGGAACAAGATAGGGGGGTGGGAGCAAGGAAATTCTAACTTTGGAAAAATGCCATATAGTTAAGGGCCACCCTACTGCCCAGGTCTTGTGGGCATTTTAAATTTACCTATTATGGCAAACTATGGGTGGGCGCTATCTGTTGTTTTTGTGGAATTTTAAACTTATGTATCATTGCAATAAAACTAGCACGATTCAAATGGAATATAGCTGCTGAATCAAATAACGTTGAATAGCAATTACATTTAACGAGGAAAAAAAGTTTGCCACACAAATGCAGCTATTTGCTCCAACAATTAAATCGGGGTAAATTCACATGAAGTTTCAGCAATTATACTAATCTATTTCCTGACTGCATGCTTCATTTTATAGCCACCACGCTTACCGAGAAACGTATTAGATTATGTCACATTCATTTCAGGGATTAGTGCCGTAGGTCAGGGTACATTTGCAAATCAATTTTTATGTGAATCATTGTCAAGGACGGATACAAGGGATTGAACTTGACAGCGGCAATGTTTCGGAATCGAGGTCCTAAACACGGATGTGTCGTCCATTTTGATGACGTAAAGGAAGGGGGTGAGTTTTAAAGACTTTTTCCTCCGGTAATTTTTCGAACCTGAAGTTCCAGAAAACGAAAATTGTGACTCCCTTTGATGATGTTAGAGAATGTTCAAAACATTCAACCGGAATTATTACGAAATAGAGGTTCTAAAACTCAGTTTTTGAACACTTTTTGTAGCAGAAAAGGGAAAGAATACGTAACGAGACCTCCTGTCTCCAATTCTTAGGCAAAATCTCTATATTTTAAAAATAAAAAAAAATGTGGCATTCCTTCACCTTCCCCAAAACATGTGGGAATCAAATAAATTATAAAAGGTGAGTAAACAAATTATCGCCCCCCTCCTTGAAAAAATTCTGGATCCGTCCTTGAGCACAGCATTAGCAGTTGAAATATCAAAGTCACGCTTGATAAGCCACATTTTCGATTGCTTTATGCATTATTGCTTTGTTTCATCAGTACTTTATTCATGATGACAAAATGAATAAACCATGAAAAAAAATGAAATAAGTACTTTAAATTATGAAGAGTAAGGGCCATGCTCCACATCAGCGTAAAACGCGACCGAAACTGAAGGCAGAAACCGAAAATCCGGGTACTTTCCATAGGAACACCATTGAATCCATTTTACGCTTCTGCCTAATTTTTCTGCTTTATGTCGATGTGGAGCATGGCCCTAAGGGCCCTGCTCCACATCAGCGAAAAACGCGATCGAAACCGAAGCAGAAACCGAAAATCCGGGTACTTTCCATAGGAAGATCATTTAACTTATTTTACGTTTCTGCTTTACGCTCGCGTTTTCCGCTGATGTGGAGCAGGGCCAATGTCCACATTGACGTAAAGCAGAAACGTAAAATGGATCAAATAGTTTTCCATGGAAAGTACCCGGATTTTCGATTTCTGCCTTCAGTTTCGGTCGGTTTTTTTTTTTTTTTTTTGCTGATGTGGAGCCAGCCCCTAAACATTCAAAACATGAAAACAGTGAGCGTGTGCACTTTTGTTAAACTTCATTTCTGCTGAAATATTTTCTGCATTTCATTAAGACAACGCACGAGTGCATAAGGGAAGTGCTTATGATACTACTGTCTGTTTGCGTATTATGCGCCTCGGAGCCACGGACGTTTCCATCTGAAAAAGGGGAGATAGGTTTAGGATGCGCACTACCCGATGCCTTCAGCTTTTGTTCGCTTACTAGTGGGCCGTGCACAGTGGTCGATTTTACCAATCTAGCTGGACAAAAATACTTTGGCCCATCAAATCGAGTCGCAAGTTTTAATATTGCTGGTATATCAATAATAAACATAAAACAACATTAAAAGAAGTGTCTGTGACTAAGATCTGCACTAGAACTACTGTCTGAAGGACTTCAGTCTATATTTTAGTTGTTTTTCCATTGCAACTCGGTTTCTTCAAATCATCTAGTCTCGTATGTCTTAGGTCTTAGAATTATTTTGGTGCTTCGTAGTTACAGGGATACTTTGTTACCACTCGAGCAATAACATGTATTAAGTTCTTTCTATTTTTTTAACCCAGAAAATGGTTTTTATGAATTGTTTTCGAATGTTTCAAAATATTTGATTTATAGGTGATTAAAGCTTTATGTCAGAAAAAAAAAGAAAAAAAAAACATTTTTGATACTGATATTTCTTGAATTGTATTTAAATTAGTTTCTATTATTTTACTATAGCATAGATATTTTTCGCTTCGAAAAAACTTTTAAATTTTAGTAGTACCTATTCGAGAACGTACTGAGCAATTTCTGCATCATCTCGTTTTCCTGTGCGAAACGAAGACTATTTAGAGTGTCATTTCTTTTTTTCTTTTTTTGAGTTAGTGCCTTGAGTTACAGACGCAGCATTTCGTTTTATAGTTTTGTGTTGATGCTTGATTCTTTGGAAAAAAAGTTGGTCAACCGCGATCTAAAGACTTTTGTTGTATTGCCAAAGAACCTGGGAGTCTTATGCATCGAATAACTGTTAAGTAAAATATAATAAATCTTGGTAAAAAAATGGAATTTGTTTATTAAGTACATGTGTATATACGTTTTTTTTCCTTTTAGTAGAAATAGAAGAGCGCTTTCACCACGTTTCGTTAAATCGTACACACAACCTGTTAAGTATAGTATTTCTAACGCTTAATCTCATACTATCCTTAAGGTCATTTAAATTTATAGTTTCAATTGCAAAAATTTCTGCTCTATTCTTGTTCTTATCCATACTCCAAACATTAAATGTGTTGTATCTTTGATAATATAATGTATTTAACGTAGCACTCAAACACCAATTATTGTAGACAAATATTTTTTCTCTTACTCATGTGGAGACGAAAATGCTGTTATTACAATCTAAACTACGTTCTAAAACGTTCGAGCGCTAATATATTTTTTAATAGTTATACAAGGCTGATAAACAAGGTTTACAAATAAATTTAACAACAGGCGGTGGTTAAAAATTATCTCCCCCAGCCCCCCATACACACCCGAAAAAAAATTTTCTCTGATTATAAATTCATCGTTTCAGACAAAAAGTTTACAGTTCCAAGACACATTACTCATATTGCGGGCAAGATCCGGGTATAATCTTTTGTACTCTCATTTTTCAACATATCCGGTACATAAAAATATAACTTAGAGGGCGGAGACTTGTGGAGCATTTTTAACTTTTAGTGTTATGGTATAAAATTCATTAATTTTTCATGTAATTAAAAATATATTTAAAATTCGTACTAAATGTACGGCCCTTTAAGAGAATAATGTGCTTGGATGACACAATGACAATATATAAGCACAATTTTTTTTAAACAACAGATACAACAAGTAGCCAAAGTCCTTGATCTCCCTTCTAAAGCATCATAAAATTTACTATTACTATCCGTGTACTTCAATCCTTTATAGGGAAAATTCCAAGAACTAACTATCTAAATTAGACATGGTTTCATGCTTTGTTGATATTTCAGTTGCCAAAAAAAAATATTTTGCCAAAAAATAACGATGTTAAAATTTTGATTTTTGTCCAGCTAGATTTAAAAAATCGACCACTGTGCCGTGGTGGCCCGATCGGTAAGGCGTCGGACTCGTGTCCGGAGGGATCCGGGTTCGATCCCAGCCGATCAAAGATCCACCGTCTTGATTAATGGTGGCTGGGAGGCGTTAAAAATGTCGTGGTCACAAAGTCCTCCAAGTGAAACGATACCTCTGGGGGTGCTAGAACCTAGGGTTTGCTCGACACTAGGTTCTGGTTCAAAATTAAGAACAGAGCGCTCTTCAGGGTCCTATCCCGGTTAAACCACGAAGCTGTGGTAGGTACGGGGGACCCTGGAGTATGAAATGAAATGTCCGCTTACTACTTCCTAGTTGCTTTTCCCCCCTATTTCGAGAAAGTCCGAAGAGACTTGGCGCGTGCGCAGATGTCTCGAAGGTCCCACGAAAAAATTTTAGACAGTAGTCCTACCTGTTCCAACTCATTTTTGGCAGCAGAGAGCTTAGTCTCGGTGTCAGCTAGTGCATCGTTCTCCTGAGTCCACTTCCAGCTCATTTCTTTGAAAAGGTGTCGCTCTTCCGACTCCGTCGTCTCCAGCTTCAGGACCATTCGACCCTAAAAACAGACAAATATAAACCACCCAGTAAACAGAACAAAACACTCAACTGCGAAGTGGGGACCTATTTTTCCGCATTTCTGGAATCAGAATTCTCTCATACCCATGTGCAATAGGCGGTAGTTGTATGAGCTTATGCTCAAGGGCAAATGAGGGCAGTTGCCCCATCTTTAAAGAAGAAAATGTTTTAAATAAAACAGAAAAATATAATTGACGAATCTCAAAAATAATCAATTAAATTAAAAGATATCTTATTGGTGATATTTAAAAAAATTGAACAAAATAGCTATTCCAGAGAAAAATAAGGACTGTAGACACTTTCGCGAAATCCATCCAAAGTAAAATATGCAATCATTATTATTTTTGACATAAAGACCTACTGCAAATTTTTCAGAATAGTTTCTGCTGTCAAGAGGGAAGTGTCCTCTTTTCTAGTAGTAGAGTCCACTTCATAGCAGGATTCACTAATCTAATTGCTTAAGGTTTTACCGGGACCAATTTGTCGCTCGGATGCTGCTCCATGAGGTTAGATGGTGGTGTACTGGGATACTGGAACCTGTTTCTGGGATAAGCTTCCAGGAGCCTGAGAAGGACTTGATTTCGTTCAGGTCCCAGTGCAAGGAATTTCTCTCCCAGAAGGGAACTTTCTCATGTGCATCCTTAGCTATGAGAGTGGAAAACTTTTAGCTGCGGAAAAATCGGGATCTTCGCCCAAATCAGTAATTTTACGTCTAGCTCATAGTTCTGAAAATTTCGAGTTATAAATTTCAAAGGACTAAAGACTTCTTTTATGCTCCGAAATCGTAGCAACTGTTTTGGTGCTCTTCAAACCAAACTCCATTTCAATGACGTCTGCTACACACAGGCCCGTCATTTAGGAGGGGGGGGTCAATTGCCCCCCCCCCCCCGACTTTGGGAAATCAATGTATTGGCATATAAGTGGACATGGTTTTTGCCACTTTTTGGTAAATTTTACATTGTGTATGCACCCTTTGCCCCCCCCCCCTGGAAAATTTCAAAAGGACGTCCCTGGCTACACACATCTTTTGTCAAGCATGTTACTCAAAATGATCTGATAATAATCTTCCGTGGCAAAAAATCATCTCTTAACTATCTACCATAGTGCAATATTATCAAGTTTTATGTATTATGTGTTGCTGAAGAGTTCTGTAATGTCATGCTTTGTTCTTAATAAAATATCTTTCGGGTTCCATCTGTTTCGGCTAACTCAAGCATTTTAAACCCTGCAAACGATAGGTACGGAGTATCTTAGGGTGTTAAATATCAAATCTACCTCAGAACCAGAAGGACGTAAATCCAAAAATGACGATTTTCATTTTTCTCTGCATTGTATGTTGAATCTTATTTCGCATTGACCAATAAGAACATTATTCTAAAAAAGAAATTCTTTTACAAATATTTAGGAGCATTAAAAGAACGCGGGTCCCATCCTTTGCATGCATCTGACAACCGTTTTCGCCCTCTACTGAAAAGTGACGAAAATGGATCTACGTTAGTCTGGTTCTGAGGTACAGAAATATGTAAGGCAATCCTGATTCTCTAAAGTTAAAGTCATTTGTTACTTCACACATGCCTTCTCTTCCAAGACTTCCGTCATCGCGCGAATTCTGTCTTCCGCATGTCCCAAACTCTCCCTTAAATGGCTGGCGATGTTCTTGAGAGCGTCTTCCTCCCTCTTCTTCTCGCCAAATTCCGCCTCTACGGCGAACTGCAACTCTCTCTGGAAGCTGAGCTAGGGCGAGTATGGATTGCATTGATTAAGCAGTCTATTTAGGAATGATTAAATAATACACTGGTGTGCAAAACTGAAGGACGAAGTTGAAAAACCATCATGTCTTGCAGAACGGAAAGGTAAAGTGACGTGAAAGAAAAATCAGGAGTTTAACTAGGGAGAGTTATGTTGACACGAGCACATTCAAGAGGTTGGACAAGGTGGGGGGAGTGTTGCAGTGGGTGTAAAAAAAGACTGGCGATATCAGTTCTATGTATTCGGGACATTAGATTGAACGACGTCGAGTTGATATCTCAGTGTATAATGTTAAACTATCCACTTCTTACCAGGAAAGTACTCGACTTAAGTAATAATGAAAAAAGTTAAAAATGGTACCATTCGAAAGAGTATACTGAGACATGTTTTTGACCCAAAGATCAAGTGCCCTCGTCCCCTCGTTTTCGAGATAAGGGGTCTTAAAGTCGGCCGAAAAGTAGCCAAATTTTAACACTTGGCAAGAAATTGAAGCTAGCTCCCGATTCTTCCTTCCGCTGCTTGCTTGACATCGCATCATTTCCATGTTTGGTCATTCGCAAAGAAAGTAAAAGATGTTTTACGTTAACCCTTTACTTGTATGAGCTAAAATAAAGAATGCTGATCAAGGCTATGATGTGGAAAGCAGAGAGCTTTATCCATAGGAGCGAAAACTTTACAAAGAAGTTAAAGTTTTATCTTTTTACGATGGATAACAATACATTTTAGAATTTTAGTTATTTTAAGTTTTTTTACTGAACTAAGTTGTATGTGTTAATTATTATAAGTTAAAATATATTGCACGTGTTTCTAAATGAATAATTTGGGATAATTAAATAAGTATGAAAAGCAGCTAATATGAGCTCATGTACAAAAAATGAAATAAATATTCTTTGGGGTAGAAATTAAATTGTCATGGATTATGATATCAGATCTTATTTCAAAAAAAAAAATCGATACAAGAAGTTTCACTATCTGAAAACTCTTAGCAAAAACATTTATTTTTTTAAATTGAAATCGAGAAAAAATAAATAATTTTCAAAAGAAAACGAATTAGTAAATGTCAATAGCTGCGAAATTATATCCACGTCGGAAATTACATCAAGGGTAGAGGGAAATAATTATTTCCATTCTTAAAATATACTAATAGAGTCGGCATTCATTGTAAAAACCCTTGCCGTTCAAACAAATTGGTCACTGTAGCGAAAAGTCTCTGTAACGTTAATGTTAAACATATTGCATGTTAATTTCGTACTGTTTAAAAACACTAGAATAACTTTTACTAGTTCTGCTATATGTTCAACGGGTAGGAAAAGACTAACAAAATTGTAAATCAATACAAGTTTTAGCTTACTTTTCTGTAAAAGTAGAAAATAGGTGAAAAAAAATCATGAAAGAAGGCCTGATGCACTGAAAAAAAAAAAAAAACCGCTCAAAACAATCGAGTCGAAAAAGCACAATTTAATAAAAATAATTAAATACACAGAGATATTTAAAATAGGAAAGTTGGATTTTGAGCTGCGGAAACTGTGTACCTGTTAGTCTGTCTATTGGTCAGTTTTTCTGCCCCTCCCCCCCCCCCCCCGCAATACCTTTTGCATTATCCGATTCGATTTGTTTGTTGATCGAAAGATCTCAGTGAGGACAATACACTCCCATATTCTACTTTTTGATTTGAATAACATTTCATTCAATTTCGAATTTCCGATTTTTTCCCCTGTCTTCACTAATAACTTTTGAGGGAACAAGTTCTATTCGAGCGAGCAATTTTTTTTTCGAAATATCTCAGAGAAAACATCTCATTCCTGTTTGATTTTTTTTATTTGAACACATTTACATTAAATTTTGATATTTTTTTTTTCTTTAAGATCATTCTTACATACCCAGTGATGCAATTGACAAAAATGTTTAGGAGAACTCACTTTGAGTTATTGGGGGATCCACCAAAAGAAAAGTGGCTTGAAAAAAATTATATTTGCAATTTTTACAATTAAAAAACCTAAATATCCCGCCCCCCTCCATACTACAGAATTGTACGAACACTTAAAAAAAATAATTAAAAAAAAAACAGGAGGTTCAGTTGTCACCTCCTGGGCCCCTTAAACAAGGGACCTGCTTTAATCGCAAATAGTAAGATACAATTTAATTTTGATGTGTTGTTTAAAATTGTTTTTCCTCTTTTTAAAAAGCTGTCTGTTTTCCATGTCATAGGCTTGATAGTAGCTTTTTGCTTTAACTCGTACAGGTAAAGTAAAATATTATTGTAAAACCGTCTTTCAAAAGTTTTGCAGATGACCAACAATGGGAATTAAGTTTCTTGTTGGAAGCAAATAGTGTAATCGCACCGCAGCTTCCAGTTTCATTATAACTCGCTAAAATTGGCGATTTTTCAAAAAAAAAAAAAAATAGCTGACTTTAGGACCTTATCTTTCAATAACTGGGGCGCGAGGGCAAAAACGCGTGCTTCCAGAAACATGTTTTACAATGCTCTTTCGATTGGTACTTATTAAAAAAAAAATTCATTATTCCATGATCGAGTACTTTCCTGGTTAGAAGGCATCTGGAGGATTTTAGCTGTGATCGAATCACTGAAAATATTGAAGTCGATCGAAGAGCGACAAGTGGGAATGCGGAGTTTGGGATTGTTTATAGCATTGTTTTACAACTTTAGACTTAGCTGTAAGAACATCTGTCCGACGGTTGGGCAGTGGTTATAACCATGGTAGCAGACAGTCAATATATTACCCTGCAGGGAAAAGAGAACAGGCTGCAGTCAGGAGAAAGAATAGCAAAACAAATGTAGCATACTATTGTACAACCAAAATCTCGTCTGTCCGTGACCAATAGGCAGCCCTGTGGCAATCTGTTTGCCCGAAATCCTGTACGATGTTTACCTTTAACATCTACTCATCAGTGAAGTGTTTTATCTGGTACCGCCGGAACACCAAACTTTGACAGATATTCTTTGGGGTCTAGTACTCTTAACCGATGAGCGAACATTTAGTCTGAATATTCAGTCTGGAAGAATGCACACTTGGAGTGCGTAGGGAACACGCAGTAGTCCCCCAACTGCATCAGAAGAGCTGCCGCTGCGGTGTGCTGAAAACACTCAGTTCGAGAGTAAGTCAGATTTAGTTGTTGTTCTGGCGTACGTGAGAAAAGTAACATCGGTGAGAAGGTCAATAACAATGTATTATTTCGACGAAATTTACAAGCAGGTGATATTGAAAATGTACTAAATGTTAAGAAGTTTGTTTATTCATATTTGTAACCGTTTTCGTCTCCAAGTAATGTGTTGAGTGTTGCGCAGAAATAACTGTAATCATCGTTTCCCAACGCTTAAGAAAACCCCGCATATATCTATTGTACACACAACTTACAAGAGCTTTCTCTTCCTCCATCTGAGCATTAAGTTCGTCGGCCTTCTTTCGTAGCTCCTCTAGTTCGTCCGAGAGGCGTTCTTCCGCCATTTGAGTGGCAGACATTTTGAGCCTCTCCAGTTCATCGGCTAATTTTTGATTCTCCGCAGTCAGCTTCTCTCTGCGCTGTAGCTCCTGGAGAGGAAAAGTATAACAACATTTCAGTCGTAGCTTTTGGAGTTCGCCGACAGAGTGGTGTAGTGGTTAGGACGCTGGCCTCTCACGCACCAAAGACGCCGGACCAAACCCGACTCCAGTCGGTGGCTTTTCATGATGCAGAAAATCGACAGCGTCCATGTCGTATGATTATGCGGCATGTAAAAGATCCCTCGAATACTTGTTTGGCATTAAGTATCTCTTGGCAAAATTAAATTCCTAGCGCAGTTTCGCATCGAACAGAGCCCAGGTGCCTCCATCTAGTGAGGAAACTGGGCGTCAAAATTCTGTGGTGTGGCAATGGCATTCCACGGATGATGGTGCCACGTGAAAGAGTGGGTGCCGGTCTCGGGGAATGCAATAGGTCTACAAATGATAAGCAGCCCCATTTGAAAGAAAAAAGAATAGCTTTTGGAGTTCGAATATTCCTCGGTGACCTATTCGAGTTCCATATCAAATACTTTTTTCCGTCTTGTATCAATCATATAATGTTAAGAATAAAGATTAAATTTTTCACCTATCCTCCTGCTACTTCGTGGACCCTCAAAGGGATGCACCTCTTAAAATGATTGCGAGTAGCCAATTCCTAGTTTCGCCAAAATCTCAGTGCAAGTACAAACGCCGGACATGTGAGCAGGACCTCCAAGAGCATGGCGGGTCTCTTTTCAGTTTGGTCGCTGGGCACCCTTCCCCCATAAAACATGAAATTTATACTACTCCGACTTTAAGCCGGTCCCGCTTTAGGCCCTGGCCCTTAGCTTTTGCCTAGGTTGACATGGTCTCTCGTCGGGCCTGCACGTGAGCAGTAGGGTGGGGCGAAAAATAAAAAGTTTTTCAGATCAACTTCTAATAGTTGCCAAAAGTTGTCTTTGGTGATAGTTAGCTTTTGTGCAAAATTTGAGAAAAATCGGGTAATATCTTCAGGGGGCGCTGCGATCGCAAAGTTTTATCATAGCTTTTATCGGGATTTTATGGTTAAAATATGAAAAATAATGCCGTTAGCTAATCTCATTGCATTTTTTTACTCATAAGATATATTCATACATTCAAAGCATATGAAATAACTCACAAAAAATATTTTATATGATATATTTATATTTCAAGCATTAAAAAAAAAAAAAAAAAACGTGAAAAAAAGTGATTTTTTTGAAATATAAATATATCATATAAAATAATGTTTGTGAGTCATTTCATATGCTTTTAATGCATGAAAACATCTTTTGAGTAAAAAAAACGCAAAGAGACTAGCTAAAGGCATTCTTTTTGATATTTTAACCATAAAATCCATAACAAAGCTATGGTAAAACTTTGCGATCGCAGCGCCCCCTGAAGATATTAACCGATTTTTCTAAAATTTTGCACAAAAGCTAACTATCACCAAAGACAACTTTTGGCAACTATTAGAAGTTGATCTGAAAAACTTTTTATTTTTCGCCCCACCCTAGTGAGCAGTCTGCTGACCGTATATCACTTCACGGGTAAAAATTTCGTTTGTCATCTTTCAGCGATGAAATAGTGAGATTAAATTCTACATAGCGAGTAAGAGATCGGGGCACGTCAAAATTGTGGAATGAGCAAAAGTTTGCTACAACCTAGTTGCCCGTAGAAATCTCAGAATGATCTGTCCGTCAAAGGGTTAATTTTGTAATGGGTTTCCGAGTGCTAAGTTATACAGCTTAGCTTTCGGAAGCTTTAAACTTTTCGCATTGAAAACGTTTGGAGAAGGTAGTATGTAGTATGTCGAAGCTTTGCTCATTGCTAATAATGCATACCTAATTTTAACCATCGTTTTATAGTTTTGACAAATGAAAACAAAGCAGTTTTTTGTTTTAGCTTTTATAAACGCGCACTGCATGGTAAAAGACTTTTTGAGTACATTGAATGGGAAACACTCGAAAGATAAGAACGTATCAGTTTTATGAACCACATGATTTGAAATGACGTTTCCTTTGATCCGGGCATGCGGTGCGAAATCGGACAGACAGAAGATCCAACTCCAAGAAAAACGGTGGACACAAGATTCAAACCAAAAAGTCAAAAAAAGGAAGATGCGTGGACAGATGAGGACAAGTTTTTTGGGTAGGTAGGACAAAAGGTCTAGCTTTTTGAACTGGACACAAAGTCACTTCACTCACTTTCTGAAGCATTTTCTGCGACTCCTCCAACCTCAGCTCGTTCCTCCTCACATTCTCGGCCACCTGGGCTCTGACCGCGTCCACCGTCTCCCGAACGTCGAGAATGCGCCGCTCGTAAAGTTCCTTCACTCGAATTCTCTTGGCCACCAAGCTCTTGTAGTGTTCCCCCTCTTGGGATAACTTCTCTTGGAAATCTGAGACTGATGCAAAACATGTTTGTTACGATTAAGAAAGTGTTAACTTTGATTGGTTAATTAAGCAATGGAGACATTTCATGGTAAATTACGTTATATTTTGACCAATTCTTCGGCGTTTAGCACCTCTGTGTAAACAAATAATGTTATATAAACCTTGTATAAAAGTGATTTATGAAAATGGCAATCAAATGGCACAAAGAGGGAATCTTTGTGTAACGTAAGTTACTGTTTTATTTTTGGCTGCTAAATTTTGTAACATTTAAATGCATCAAAAATTTTTGCATTTTAATTTCGCTTTTGATTGCCTATTTCATGAATCACTTTTTTACAAGGTTTATATTACATTATTTGTTTGCACAGAGGTGCTAAACGCCGAAGAATTAGGCAAAATGTAACGTAAGTTACCATGGAATGTCTCAGTGGACAGCAGATCGCAACGCCACTAATCAGAGCCAGACTAGAGCATCAAATCGTGCTTATAAAAACTTACGGTTTTCTTCTTTTTCCTGGCTGATGATTGATATAGCTTGCAGATGATCCCATTCCGCTTCCAATATCATATCTTGCTTCTGCTCCGCAAGAGCCTGCGTGTGTACAAGACAAAGAAGAATCTACATTTCTAATGAATATATGATAATGTGTACAAAGTTTGTCGCTACTCGAGCAACCCAGGTCCGTCAATTGGGGGATCAGGGAGCCCCTTCCTCCAAACTTTGGGAAATTAGAGTATTTACATATGTAAGTGAGAGCATGGATTTTGCTGTTTTTTGGTATAATTTACCTTTAGTATATACGCTTCCCCCCCCCCCTCCCGGAAAATTTTTAAATAACAGGACTAGAGCAAGTTGTCGCATTTATTTCTTCGAAAATATATTTTATGTGCATTTGAACCAGTAAAATAAATATCAGAAATTTTAAATCATGTTTGAAAATGTGACCTAATTATTCGCTTCTTTAGCTGTATGGTTTTTAAAAGTAGAAATGTGTAACGGATGTTAAATGAACTCAGAGAGAGCGAGAGTAGGTAAAATATAGTAGCAATGTGAAAAGTAGTAGCATAGTAAAGATTTATTTTGAAACGTTTCTCATAGTCTAAGATCCCACCGCAGTTTATCTACACTCATAGCGTACACTCATCACGTTTATATCAAATTAAAGCACATGTTTTTCTGAACGTGATGCACTAAGTCTTCGTATGTAAAAGTGCCCGAAACCTATAGGCAGCCTGGTCTAAACGGGACATATGAATGTAGTATTTCTACACTCATTGCGTACACTCATCACGTATATATCAAATTAAAGCTGAGTTTTTCCTGAACGTGATGCACTAAGGCTGCCTATGTAAAAGTGGCCGCAACCTCTAGGCAGCCTGGCCTAAACAGGTCACATGAATGTAGTATTTCTACACTCATCGCGTACACTCATCACGTATATATCAAATTAAAGCTAATTTTTTTCTGAAAGTGATCTTCTAAGGCTGCCTCTGTAAAAGGGGCCGCAACCTGTATAGGCAGCCTGCATAATAGGTCACATAAATCTCAAATTTTTTCACTCATCACATGTATATCAAATTAAAGCAGATTTTTTTCTGAAAGTGATGCACTAATCTTCCACTGGAAAAGTGGCCGCAACTTATAGACAGCCTGGTCTAAACAGGCCACATGAATGTAATATTTCTACATTCATCGCGTACACTCATCACGTATAGATCAAATTAAAGCTGATTTTTTACTGAACGTAATGCATTAAGGCTGCCTATGTAAAAGTGGCCGCAACCTCTAAGCAGCCTGGCCTAAACAGGTCACATGAATGTAGTCTTTCTACACTCATTGCGTACACTCATCACGTATACATTAAATTAAAGCTGATTGTTTCCTGAACGTGATGCACTAAGGCTGCCTATGGAAAAGAGGCCGCAACCTCTAAGCAGCCTGGCCTAAACAGGTCACATAAATGTAGTCTTTCTACACTCATCGCGTACACTCATCACGTATATATTAAGTGAAAGCAGATTTTTTCCTGAAAGTCATGCACTAAGGCTGCCTATGTAAAAGTGACCGCAACCTCTTGCCAGCCTGGCCTAAATAAGTCACATGAATGTAGTATTTCTACACTCATCGCGTACACTCATCACATATATATCAAATTAAAGCTGATTTTTTTCTGAAAGTGATGCACTAAGGCTGCCTATATAAAAGTGGCCGCAACCTGTAGGCAGCCGGGTCTAAATAAGTTACATAAACGAAGAATTTGACATTTATGTGACCTGCTAGGCAGGCTGCCTACAGATTGCGGCCACTTTTACATAGGCAGCCTTAGTGCATCACTTTCAGAAAAAAATCAGCTTTAATTTGACATATACGTGATGAGTGTACGCGATGAGTGTAGAAATACTACATTTATGTGACGTGTTTAGGCTAGGCTGCGTAGAGGTTGCGGACACTTTTACATGGGCAGCCTTAGTGCATCACGTTCAGGGAAAAATCAGCTTTAATTTGACATATACGTGATGAGTGTACGCGATGAGTGTAGAAATACTTCATTGATGTGACCTGTTATGCCAGGCTGCCTAGAGGTTGCGGCCACTTTTACATAGGCAGCCTTAGTGCATCACTTTCAGAAAAAAATCTGCTTTAATTTGATATATACGTGATGAGTGTACGCGATGAGTGTAGAAATACTACATTCATGTGACCTGTTTAGGCCAGGCTGCCTAGAGGTTGCGGCCACTTTTACATAGGCAGCCTTAGTGCATCACGTTCAGGGAAAACTCAGCTTTACTTTGATATATACGTGATGAGTGTACGCAATGAGTGTAGAAATACTACATTCATATGTCCCGTTTAGGCCAGGCTGCCTATAGGTTTCGGGCACTTTTACATACGAAGACTTAGTGCATCACGTTCAGAAAAAAATGTGCTTTAATTTGATATATACGTGATGAGTGTACGCTATGAGTGTAGAAAAACTGCGGTGGGATCTTAGACTATCAGTCTACTTATATATTTAGCAGATAACTATTCTTCTTGAGTGTATGTAGGTATTTAGGCTTACTGACCAGATAAGCTCCAGAAGAAAGAAATTTTGGTTACTGGTATCTTAGATGGTGACTGGTATTTTGATGCAGCTCAAAATGCTTTATTCAAGGTTAAAATTTGGCCTCTTTATTTCCAATTTTAAGTAGAATGATACATTGGAGCTGATCTAATAGCAGAAAAGTCCTATACTTTTAACTTTAATGGATTATTCAAGCTTAAAATAATAACACAAGATTAACTTTTCATGAAAATCCTAGATCAATTAGAACACTGTTAATATCTATTTTTAAAACTACTTAAAATTCTAAAACAAGGTTCCCCTAAATATTTATCGATTGCGTGTCGTTAAGTCAGTATCCTTTTGCTACTGAAAGTCTATTTTATATTGAATTGAAATGCATGCGCAAGTTTTTTGAGTTAAATCTAAGAGTCTGGTACAAATTTTTACAAGTGTTTATGATGAGTTCTATACAAATCTGTATTGAATATGATAAATGAATTCATGTCAAATATGACGATGTAAATGGCACATTTTTTTTATCATGAAACAATACTATCAAAAATAGTATTATACATCGCATAATATTATCTAAATTCAAAACTCATGCATTTTAAGCTTAGAAAAGTATATATCTTGCTTTTTCTATCTTTAACTATTACAAAATGTTCTTCCTCTGCAAGTGATCTAACACAATTTTTTTAAGTGTACTAAATGACTTCGTTTCTTGAAAAAGCACGAGGACTTTACGGGCGACCTTCTTCAAAAGTCCAAGGATGTTAACCATATCTCTTTGGTATTGGCAGGCCCGTCATTTAGGGGGGGGGGGCAGAGGGGTCAATTGCCCCCCCCCCTGACTTTGAGAAATCCATGTATTTATATAAGTGGGCGTAGTTTTTGTTGTTTTCTGGTGAAATTGTATTGTGTTTTTACCCTTTGCCCCCCCTCCCTTAAAAAAACGTGAAATGACGGGCCTAGGTATTGGGAATTAGAATAATAGTTTGCCTCTGGAAACATACCCTTTTTGATTACAGATAAGTAACTGAACAAAATTATGCTAACATTGATTTGAATTTCGAAAGTATCTACCATAATTGAATCGTTTATTTCGAAAAGGTAACATCTCTATTTTGATCTCCTCTGTCTCTTTAGAAAATTAAACAGCGCACGGTTATATTTTTGAATGTCATAATCAATGGTTATTTGGTAAATTATTGCAGTAATTGTGTACTTAACTAAAGGCATTTTTTCATTGATTATGACATTCAAAAATATAACCGTGCGCTGTTTAATTTTCTAAAGAGACAGAGGAGATCAAAATAGAGATGTTACCTTTTCGAAATAAACGATTCAATTGAATCGGTTGAGTGCATAAACAACGTCAGTCAAGAACTTCAAATTGTTCAGGAGAGAGAGAAAGCGTCTTAGTTTTAACATTGTTTCTATTATCAACGTTCAAATAACATATCTTTCGAATTAGTAAC